>JASAMW010006281.1:0-17998 GCA_030247985.1 Epsilonema sp. ZAB3_2
TATTATGTGACAACTTTCATTTTAGTAGACTAAACTTGTACGATATTCTCAGTATACAGTAGGTATATAAAGCACACTCACTCTCTTTTACTCTCTTCATTCGTGCTCTCTGTCTATCCAGTTGACGTGTGACGGGCGTTCTTTCTTGTTGCTGTCGCCCTTATGTGTGTTAAGCCTACTTCTGTATATACCTGTCCATGATGTAAAGATGTACAGTTGGGAGATAAAAAGGTTGTGGTTTACAAAGCTGACATCCTGCATCCTCTAGCTACATGGCATGGCTATCTATCTGCATATCTAATGGCTCTATCTTGCTAAGTGGCATCTATCTAAATGGCTAGTCAATGGCGTGTTAAGCCTCGGTTGCTTCCTCTTCGTCGACTAAGGCTTATGGCCACGCCTGCTCCACTACAAGCTGACGCACTCTTGCCACCGTAAGCGGAAGTTCGCACTCGCTGTTCTCCTTGTAAGGCTAAGTCGCTGCTTTGCGTTCTAGTCATGCGCGCCCTCCGTTCTGGTCAGCAGCGATTAGTCTTACAACGCATGCATCTTGAGATTGAACCCTGTGACTGTTTTCCACCATTCGTACACCTGTGACTGAGTTCCATCGAACAGTCCTTTGATATTTGTACTTCTGCTACGATTGTTAGCGTTGTGTACACTTGATACTGGGCTCCACTTTGTTTCTCCACGCCTCACTGCTTTTCTTTCTTCTAAGATTGACGAGAAAATAATTCGAAAAGCAACGGCCAGAAAGAAGGAGTATTTACTAGAAAACAATGCCAAGATTACGACAGGTGCGTAGTAGTACATAATGTACGTAGATTTGTGAAACTATGGCGATAGCCGGGCCCCGAAAAAAGGTTTTAGTAATGTGTCGCATGTACGTACTACTTACGTATTGTTGTATGGTCGAATGGGAATCGCACTCGGTCTGCTACCGTCGGTCGTATGTACTGTAGCTGTGGACTTCGCCACCCGATCACCTGCCAGTCTCACCTGAGGCAGTGGGGATTCGAACACTTTATTCATATTACAGAAAGGGAGACCGAAGCAGGGAACGGATGGAAAAACCAGCGAAAATCCATCAGGCAGCACCAGATTAACAACTATTGTACACCGGGGTAGAACATTAAAGAGGCTACAGCAAAAAGAGCGTGAGCGGTTAAGGCATCAACGACGGACACGGAAGACTTTGCAACTTTCGGACGAACAGCAACTTCCACTGAGCAGTGGCGGATCGCAGAGCCAAGCAGAAAGTCATGCAGCGTCAGTGATGGAAGTTGACAGTGATCAAAGCCAACCACAGGTATTGCCACATTTACAGGAGGAAACACCTTCAGTAAAAGTTTATGCAAATCTATGTACTGTAAGGCTTCGTTTATAATCTTGGGCGATAAAAATCGTTAGTCGCGGATTCGAATGAGGTTGTATTCAGTTGTGGATTTCTTTATTTATAGATGCCAAAGCGGAAAACGTTCTGGAGAGCTAAATTTATGCGACAGCAGCGAGAAAGTACGTAGGTGTAACTACTTGTGTGGTGTAAAGTACGGGTTTACACTGTACTTACATACAGTACTTGGTCTGGTAGACGCTGTACGTATTTTATGCATTGGATGCGCCCCTTTTTAGAACAAAAGAGACAGTTCACACAGCTACAGAGAAAAGCGGCGGAGATCAAGCGAAGAGAATCTTGGCGGAGGAGGCAGGTGACTTCACGGAAGAAGAAAAGGGAAGCCGCGAAAGTATTGGCTGAAGGCAGGAAATATCAACGGTACAGAGCGGAGCATGCATATTAGAATACATAGACGTGTGTTGTGTACCTATTGCCTTCTCTCTCTTTATCTTTATGTCGATCTGTACTGGGGGGTAGGTACGTGGTAACTTGAGGCGCATTTCCGCCCCAGTTTTTCATTTGCGCCCCAAAATTCAGCTGCCAGAGGCGCAAAATTACTGTATGGTAGATATGGAGAGGTGCCGGAAAGTGGCAGATAAAGAGGTGAATTTGACATTTTGCGCCTCAGGTTTTTGTCGGCTGTATGCTATTTTCTGATCAGTATGAAAGTTCTTCCATATTACAAGATGACCGTGTATAAGTACAGTGTTGTTCCAGGACTATTCGAGCAGCCTTCAAGAGACGCAGAGACGGCAGTAGAGAGATCGCTGCGCGTTTAGCAGAAATAGAGCGGCACATTGCTGACAAGCTGCATGATACTCAGCCTAAGGTGAAGATTTTTCAAAATTAGTCTTGACGTACGCTGGAGTACTGTAAAATGCACAACGTGCTATTGCATAGACCTGCTCACAAATATTCTACTCTTTTTTGTAGTCATACCTTCGTCTTCGTCGCCGCCAGAGGACTGCAGCTGCATGGCAAGGTGCGGAACGTGCTGTGACAGCGCAGGATCGTCAGGCCCGCTGGAGATTGCAAGTTGAGCGTCGTCTCGCTCACACTGCGAAAGGCGACGAATCGCGACCACGGATATCGCAGGCGGTTGCCACACTGATTGTGGTGAGCCTGCGGTGTTGTACTGTAAATGTGTACGCCTGCTCCCTGTTACATAGTTTGCTTATGAGCGCGGTGTATTTTTGACCCTGTCACCCCTTTGGTGAATTTGCATTAGTAACTGTGTGCGTTCATATGCGAGTTGGGCAAAATTTGCGCCGCCTTGCCACTCACTTTCGCCACTTGGCGACCAACTAAAACAAGACAAATTGATTGGTTATCTGTGTAATTTGATTGATTGATTAACCTATTGATTGATAATTTTGCGTTAAAGGAAGAATTGACCCGACGGTTGACGAGAGATATTGTCGCGCAGCTGCCTGCAGAAGTAGCAGAGGTCATTATCCACTTTGTTGGTAAGAAAAGGAAGCGTATAATGTAGGTACACAGGTACCTGGCTGTGTCGTGCCATTTTGGCACTTATGAAAGCAAGAATGCATATGGAATATTTTGTAGGACCCAAAGATCTGCTGCGAATGTGCCTGGTTTCAAAGCGTTGGTTTGCCTTGTTATCCAGAAAGCCACTATGGGTGCGGGTGTGCAACAAATACAGGATCTACCCCTGCTTTTCCGATGGTAAGCCCAAGCCGTGAACGCTTCTCTCGATTTGGCAAAATAATTATGTAGGCCTACAGTACGAAATGCGAATCGTACAACCAAACGTGCATAGTGGATGTGTTACAACTGCAGGAGATCAGGCTGGATGGCTGCGAGTTTTGAAGCGACTGCGTGGCTTGACTGCAGACACCCTGTATGATCGCTTCAGTGCCCAACCGCCTGCCGTGACTGTGTGCGGGGAATCGGAGAATCCTATGCTAGCTGTGCATCCGGGACAGAATGCACTGCTGCAATGGATACAGCAGGATGGCTCCAAGTGGATTGAATACTCCCCATTGCCATCTGAACAGGACCAAGCAGTACACGGTTGCCTCCTGTACAAAGTTGGTAAGGGAGCAGAAGTGAGCCCTCGCTGCGCCTTTCGCTGGATTGGCCTGTTGTCAGAAGTGAGCGCATCAGGTACTGTACACTACTACTGGGCGAAAGGGCCGACTTTGGTAATGCCAGATGAGCCGGATCAGAACGACGTCGGCCACGGTGTGGATCACGTTTTCTTCAACCAGCCGGATTCCATTACTTTGTTTGATGGCTGCGCAGTCGGTCAGATTCGCTGCTACATCGCTCGTCGTCCTACCACCAGACGGGAGCACTTGGAGACAGAAGAGGAGCACTTGACTCTGGCCACAACTTTTCAGCTGCGGAGCGACGTGAAAGTAAACTGCCTGCATTGCTTCAGTGTGGCAGGAAGCGAGGGAGCACTGCTTTTCTCCGCGACAGAGGACGACACAATCAGACTGTGGGACGTTGAGACTGGGAAGCTGTTGTATACCTGGCATTTGGTGAGGAGCTTTGTATGCTTATGCAGCATAATGGGACTGGATGGCGGCAACTGCGACGCTTACCTAGTAGCGATGCCGCACAAGGTCAACCCCCGCAAAAAGCTTCTAGTTGCGCATATTGACCTTCGACTTCGTGCAACTGAAGGCAAGGTGAGCGTCACCCAGCTGGACGTGTGGCACATGATCGCCCAGTTGAACATCTTTGATCTTGGAGCTGTGGTGCTTTGTGGCGCAGTGAAAATGTCGGGAGAAGGAGTCGCTGGTTTTCATGTGTGGCTTGCTACTGATCCTGAAGCTGATGATACGCACTCAGACATGGATCAAGCGCTAGTCACCGTGTCTCTGCGACCGTCGGCGGTGAATTGCAAGCTTCAGATTGAACCTGTACAACGCGACTGGGAATTAAAGTCTCTGGAGCTACATTGGGACGTCGTGCATCTGATGGGTGTTGGCCACTTGCTAGTTGCAGTACGGGACACGATGAGTCCTGACATTCGACTGTATCAAAGACGAAATGGCGGACTTTTCTCGTGCGGATTGATCGAGTTTCACTTGTGCTTCATGGACATTCACTATATGGACCTATCCTGGCTAAATTCCTTTGACAAGAACACAATGGGGTGTTGCTCAAATGGGAAACCTACTTTCCTCGTGGTTATAGTTTGAGTGGTCTTAATGTTGGTGATAGTGATAGCGATGGCGATATACAGCCAAGATGTTTCACATGGAAAGAGGGATAAACAAAAAATAATCTAATTTTCGTGTGGATGAGTTAACGTCGCCGAATATGAAAGTTCCAGACTCCAGAGACTCAGCTTTTGGTCTGTAGCGCCTTGGCACTGGAACTACTACTACTACATGTACATACAGTAGATGTGTAGAGTAGACCAACAGTAATTCTTGTTCCTTGACCTGTATTTGAATGGTATTGTTACAAATACTAGCTGAAGTAAAGATTTCTCTGCATAGCTAATTATGCACTTCATTGCTTTGTTTTTGAAACGGATGTTTCATCAAGGTACTTTAGACGAGATAGCGGAACGTCGAGAGGCTCACGAACGAGGCTCCGCCGCGTCCCACCTTACTTAGTCACGTGTAAATACGTAGGAGTGACAGAAATGAAAACACACATTTGCTCATAACTCCCGAGCCAAGAGGCGGATTGAGCTAAAATTTTGCCTGAAGATGCCACCTATGGGTAAGTATCTACTGACAAATTTCAGCTCGATAGGCCTACTGGTTAGGGCGCTATGGGCGAAAAACCTTTTTTTGAATGATGTCCACTTTTTATATATTGAAAACTTGTGACCTCCATAACTTTTCAACGAGTCGAGAGATCTTGGCAAAGTGGTCCGAGCACTTTTTGCGTTTAAGGCCTCTGACACCCTTAAAATTGCGATTTTGTGGTAAAAATAGTTGCAAAGTTCCAACGCATACTGCTCCCTGGATTTTTTTCAGATCTAACTGGTAGGTATACCAAAATATAGATCTCACTCTACTCTCGATACGAGTTTCTTTAGATTTTTGAAATTCGCTCTCATTCTCGAGTTATGAGCTGTCAAATTTGGCCGTTTTTGTCTGGCTCTAGAAATACTTAAGGCACTGACAGACAGGTGAAACGAATGCCTTCAGCATTGTTGAGGTCAATGATAGCATACCATTCGATTCGTCCTCAAAAGATCTATCGATTACTGGCCACTGCGACATGCTTATGCCTGATTCACATAGTAAAAATACATTCACATAGGCTACATCGCAAAAAGGTGTTATTGTTTTCAAAATTTGACCATGTGTAGACATGTGACATACCATTCTATGTATCTGATCTGTCTTAGCAAGATCTATCGATTGGGAATAATTTCTACACATGCTTGTTTCCAATATGCTTGCTTCGCATAGATCTAATATAAGTAGTTACACATAGGCACAAATGGCTAAATGTAGCCTTGTGATATACCATTCAATTCGTCTTGCCAAAGTACGTCAACTCGGAAGCTTAGTTTTCTTGAGATTTGTATGCATATGCTAAAACAAGATCTATGATTGGGAACAATTTTGACATGCTTGTATCCAATATGCTATTTTCTCATATTTCAAGTAGACGTGGCAGAAACCAGTGGAGAAGTGCTCCTAAGGAGCACGAAGGAAGTGAGCGAGAGGCTCACTAGTCTGCAGATGCTTATGGGGTTGACGGCTCAGAAACCAGAAGGTTCCAACTGCCCATTGCTGCCAAAACTCGCTACCCCTTCGAGTTGACAGCCTCTCGCGCAATCTGCTGCGGACCAACTGGTGTGGGCATACTATTGCACCGTCCCGATCAAGGTGAACAAAATTCTTCCATGACCTTTGTTGCCTCTCGCCTGCTTCTGTATGCCTGATCACATGCAAAACTGAATCCTAACCATAATATTTGGTCATCTTAACAAGGTAATTATGTGATCATGTACATACTGGTACATAGTATGGTGCAACAAACAAATTTGAGCATTGTTGAAAGACAAAAGAAAATGTTATTTCTTCAAAAGTACATAGAACATACATGCCAGTAAAGATTTCATGTCTTTTCGCTTTTCCTGTTCATCCTGAACAACAACAACAAGTGATAATTTCAGCTGAAATTTCATGATTTCAAAGCCGATATTTTGAAGCAAGAAGAAAAATTTACCAGATGTGCCAGGGAATCGAACCCTGGATCTCATGAGTTGAAACGGCTGGTCATAATTGAAATCATTATTGAATGGGTACTACATGAGAGCGAACGCACATGTGAGCAAGAATAAAGCATACACATACGTACACACTTATTCATAACACACTGCATGGATCAGGCATACAGAAGCAGGCGAGAGGCAACAAAGGTCATGGAAGAATTTTGTTCACCTTGATCGGGACGGTGCAATAGTATGCCCACACCAGTTGGTCCGCAGCAGATTGCGCGAGAGGCTGTCAACTCGAAGGGGTAGCGAGTTTTGGCAGCAATGGGCAGTTGGAACCTTCTGGTTTCTGAGCCGTCAACCCCATAAGCATCTGCAGACTAGTGAGCCTCTCGCTCACTTCCTTCGTGCTCCTTAGGAGCACTTCTCCACTGGTAGTAATCAAGAATATTTTGTACATTTTTTGAAAGGCTGACCTGGACACCATTTCTATTCCGAAAATTCACAAACAGTCTGAGAAGAATTCCTTCTGGACTGTGTCTCGATCAAAGGAATACATGGAGGCAATTTACTTCAATCCTCACGGCTCTCCACCTGGTTCTGACCCAGCTACTGCTTCTTTACTCGATGAAGGTGGAAAACTTGCTGGTGTTAAGCGCTCTGCAGCTACAGTTGGCCATCATCGTCAACCGCGTCCAGAGTTTCTGCTACTTCTACAAGAGCTGCAAAGTGCAGTTTGTGATATTGGGATGTACATTTATGAACGCAAGGAAAAGTCACGTATTCGCACAGAGTGGAGCATTCTCGCTGACAGACTAGAGACCATGTCTATGGTTGGCTTTCTGCTGGGCATTGTGTTTACAGTTTGCGTCTTTGTGTTTCATGGCTGGTACTAGAATACTTTATGCAGTACAAAGAATTTTCAGACTGGAGAATTTTACACTCCGCACAACACTATGTATTTTACCAAGTCCACAGTATGCCCGCCTACTTGCCTGCCTTTTATGGGGCAGCACAAGTAATTGTGAGGTTTGGTATCAGGTCACTAAAGATGTCAGTGAAGGCGTCATTCCCAAAGAACCCTCCAAGTGAACCCTTGATAATTACAAGAGTGAACTGACCATTATTGCAGATGTAGGCAAGCTTCTCATCATCCATTGGTGCTTCAGTTGCTGGACCATATTTTACTGTAGTGTTAAGTCCATCCCTTATGGCCAGCACATGACCGATCTCGCAGCCCAACCAGGAAACGCTGTTCAAGCGGTAGGTTAGTGTGAAGCCTTCTGCCTGATTTATAGTCCTTCCTCCTGCTATGATGGTGCAGGTAGATGGACCACCACTACAACATAATCAGAAATCTTGTCCATCTTTGGGGTTTCATTCAGCCCAGTGTAGAGGTGTAATACATAGTGGTGTCAAAAATATAGTGTCTACAGTAGGAGTCCCATCGTTTTCAAATCCCCATGCAGAAACCGCTTCCTCTTCTCACTAGCATGAAAGATGGGTGAGAGGAAGCAGCAGTTTTAATCACTTGGGAATTTCACGGGTCAGTGTTGTGCCTTTGTCTCTCTGTGGTCTTCTGGTCTCTCTGGTTGTGTAGACGACAGACGTATGTATTTATAATGGATATAAGACCTACTCTACACTCATTTTTCCATTCCATATTCTAGCGTCGAGGCCTGGTACTCGTACCTACTGCATAAATTAATCAATGAAGTGCAAAAAAGGACTTACACAGACTTCACCTTGACTGGACAGACAAACAGATATCTACGGGGCAGCGACTTTATCAAGTGTGTGACCCCACTCGGTGCGGGTTGCCGCTCATCTGTTCCAGAAGCAGATACTCCATCCCAAATACTCTCATGTGATATGCCTATTTGTTCCTCCTTGCTGGCGTTGCTGCGCTTCCTGGGTGTTGTCGTGATCCACCCGGTCAATATTGGGCTTCCTCTGGCGCCTGCCGGTAGCTGCAGCGGACGTCCGAAAATGCGATGTCAGGTAGTGATTGAGAATTGCGTACGGACAGGGAGGTAATTTTCAGTTTTCTGCTGATGACGTGTAGCTCATAGCCCAACTGATTTTACGTATTTTACAAAAAGACCTGGTTGAAAATTCGCACCCAGTCCCTGAGACATAAGGCCTCAAAGTTGAGCACAATTTGACCCTTAATTTTTCACTTTTTCACCCCTAAACTGGGGTAAAATAGCCCCAGATGGGGCTTTGGGGCTATAAATTTGCACACACATAGACCCACTGGGTACATGTTCAGAAAAAATTTTGAGCCCTTCAGCCCTCTTGGTTCAGGAGTTAAAGCTGTTTTTGCTGAAAATCCGAAAATTCGCAATTTTTCCATAATTTTCAAAATTTTGAGAGAGTTAGTCCGTGTGCCCGCTGTTTTATTTCTGAACTTTTAGTACAGAAAATTTGCTACAAGATAGGCTACATTTGAAAAAGCAAAGTCAGCCTGATGGGAAATTTTCACAGCAAGGCCTCAAAGAGTGGCAAGTAAGGGAATTCTAAGAGTGTGCGTTTTCCCCATTTTTCAAGCTAACTTCAATACATATATCACTGATAGTCTCCTCAAAAGTAGCCTATCTTATGTAAAATTTGATGAAGATTTAGAAAAATATTTTTGCCCCCAAAAAAGTTAACCCTACCCCAAAAATGTTCAAAAATTGTCAATCAATTACATCTTTTGTAAGATTATACGCTAGGGGTTAACTTTTTTGGGGCAAAAATACTTTTTTTCTAAATCTTCATCAAATTTTACATAAGATAGGCTACTTTTGAGGAGAGAGTATCCGCGATATTGTTGAGTTAGCTTGAAAATGGGGAAAACGCACACTCTTAAAACCCTTACTTGCCACTCTTTGAGGCCTTGCTGTGAAAATTTCCCATAGGTGACTTTCTTTTCAAATGTAGCCTATCTTGTAGCAAATTTTCTGCTCTACAAGATTCAGAAATAAAACAGCGGGCACACGGACTAACTCTCTCAAAATTTTGAAAATTATGAAAAAATTGCAATTTTTGGATTTTCAGCAAAAACAGCTTTAACTCCTGAACCAAGAGGGCTAGAGGGCTCAAAATTTGTCTGAACATGTACCCCCATAGGGTCTATGTGTGTGCAAATTTATAGCCCCAAAGCCCCACTGTGGGGCTATTTACCCCCATTTTAGGGTGAAAAAGTGAAAAATTAAGGTCAAATTGTGCTCAACTTTGAGGCCTTATATCTCAGGACTGGGTGCGAATTTTCGACCCGGTCTTTTTGTAAAATACGTAAAATCAGTTGGGCTATCAGCTCACGTCATCAGCAGAAAACTGAAAATTACCCCCCTGTCCGCGGTACTGTACAGCAATACTGAATCCTTCCAGACATCGCGTTTTACATCTGGCTGCAGCCTATTGGCAGTGCATCCATGATGGAAGCCCAATATTTGACCGGGTGGCCATCACTGACAACACCCATGGATGCGCTGTCAATCTGCCAGCTAATGGAGGAACAAATACTCATATCACATTGACGTGTATTGATGGAGTTCTGACTTCTGGCAACACCATTGATTTGTCTGGCAACCCTGTCACTCGCAGTGGGGTCACAGCGCTTGCGTGTTCAGCTCCCGGACAACACAGCTTGTTCTGGCCATATGATGGATTATTTGTAAGAGAATTCCCTTTTGCACTTCATAAATTCAGTTTATGTAAGGTAGGTACGTATGTACCTATAGGCCTACTGTACGCATTACAGACATATGGAATGGAAAAATGCCGTGTAGGAGTAGGCTCTTATATCCATTCCATACATTACATACGTACTGTACGTCTTACACATTACCTAGTAGAGTTACCTAGTAATTATGTACCTATTCAGTAGAGTACATAAGGCTACTAACACTGTTTTTACTCATCTGTTTTGAAATTCCCAAGTGAAAACTGCTGCTTCCTCTCACCCATCTTTCACGCTAGTGAGAAGAGGAAGCGGTTTCTGCATGGGGATTTGAAAACGATGACACCTACTGTACACACTATATTTTTGTACACCACGTATGTATTACACCTCTACACTGGGCTGAATGAAACCCCAAAGATGGACAAGATTTCTGATTATGTTGTAGTGTGGTGGTCCATTCTATCCTGCACCATCATAGAGGCAGGAGGAAGGACTATAAAATCAGGCAGAAGGCTTCCCACACTAACCTACCGCTTGAACAAGGGTTTTCCCTGGTTGAGGCTGTGATGTGGGTCATGTGCTGGCCATAAGGGGATGGACTTAACACTACAGTAAAATATGGTCCAGCAACTGAAGTACCAATGGATGATGAGAAGCTTGCCTACATCCTGCAATAGCTTGGTGAGTTCAAATCTTGATGTCTAATTATAAAGGGTTCTCTTATGAGGGTTCTTTGGGAATGATGCCTTCACTGACATCTTTAGCTGAACTTATACCAAACCTCACAATTACTTGTGCTGGCCCATAAAAGGCAGGCAAGTAGGTGGGCACCAGGCTGTGGACTTGGTAAAATACATAGTGTTGTGTGGCGGAGTGTAAAATTCTTCCAGTCCTAGAAAATTATTTGTACTGCATAAAGTATTCTTCTAGTACCAGCCATGAAACACAAAGACGCAAACTGTAAACACAATGCTGAGCTCCCAGCCAACGATAGCCATATTCTCTAGTCTGTCAGTGAGAATGCTCCACTCTGTGAGGATAGGTGCAGACTTTTCCTTGCGTTCATAAATGTACATCCCAATATCACAAACTGCACTCTCGAGTTCTTGTAGGAGTCGGGGGGACCTGTGCCCGCCTTTGAACTATTGACGGCCAACTGTAGCCGCAGAAGGCGTACTGAACACGAGCAAGTCCTCCACCTTCATCGAGTAAAAGAGCAAGAGCTGGGTCAGAACCAGGTGGAGAGCCGTGAGGGTCGAAGCAAATCGGCCTCCCCGTCCCCCCCCCCCCGAGACCACAGTCCAGGAGGAATTCTTCTCAGACCGTTCGGCGGGAATTTTCGGAATAGAAATGGTGTCCAGGCCAGCCTTTCCAAAAATGTACAAAAATACTCTTGATTACTACCAGTGGAGAAGTGCTCCTGAAGGAGCACGAAGGAAGGTGAGCGGGAGGCCCACCAATCTGCAGATGCTTATGGGGTCGACGGCTCAGTAACAGGAAGGTTCCACCCGCCCATTGCCGCCAAATCTCGCTACCCCTTCGAGTCGACCCCCTCTCGCGCAATCTGCTGCGGACCAACTGGTGTGGGCATACTATTGCACCGTCCCGATCAAGCTAAACAAAATTCTTCCATGACCTTTGTTGGCTCTCGCCTGCCTCCGCACGCCCGATCCATGCAGTGCGTCAACTCAATAAGTGTGTACGTACGCGGACGCTCCCCTCCCGCCCACATGTGCGCTTCGCTCCCCAGGCAGTACCCATTCAATAATGATTTCAAAATTTTTAAGCCGATATTTTGAAGGCAAGAAGAAAAAAATTTACCAGATGTGCCAGGGACATCTCGTAACCCTGGATCTTCATGAGTTGGAAACGGCTGGTCATAATTGAAATCATTATTGAATGGGTACTACATGAGAGCGAACGCACATGTGAGCAAGAATAAAGCATACACATACGTACACACTTATTCATAACACACTGCATGGATCAGGCATACAGAAGCAGGCGAGAGGCAACAAAGGTCATGGAAGAATTTTGTTCACCTTGATCGGGACGGTGCAATAGTATGCCCACACCAGTTGGTCCGCAGCAGATTGCGCGAGAGGCTGTCAACTCGAAGGGGTAGCGAGTTTTGCAGCAATGGGCAGTTGGAACCTTCTGGTTTCCCAGCCGTCAACCCTAAACCCATAAGCATCTGCAGACGAGTGAGCCTCTTGCTCACTTCCTCTTCGTGCTCCTTAGGTAGCACTTCTCCACTGGTAGTAATCAAGAGTATTTTGTACATTTTTTGAAAGGCTGACCTGGACACCATTTCTATTCCGAAAATTCACAAACAGTCTGAGAAGAATTCCTTCTGGATACTGTCTGATCAAAGGAATACATGGAGGGCAATTTACTTCAATCCTCACGGCTCTCCACCTGGTTCTGACCCAGCTACTGCTTCTTTACTCGATGAAGGTGGAAAACTTGCTGGTGTTAAGCGCTCTGCAGCTACAGTTGGCCATCATCGTCAACCGCGTCCAGAGTTTCTGCTGACTTCTCACAGAGCTGCAAAGTGCAGTTTGTGATATTGGGATGTACATTTATGAACGCAAGGAAAAGTCACGTATTCGCACAGAGTGGAGCATTCTCGCTGACAGACTAGAGACCATGTCTATGGTTGGCTTTCTGCTGGGCATTGTGTTTACAGTTTGCGTCTTTGTGTTTCATGGCTGGTACTAGAATACTTTAATCACAGTACAAAGAATTTTCAGACTGGAGAATTTTACACTCCGCACGACACTATGTATTTTACCAAGTCCACAGTATGCCCGCCTACTTGCCTGCCCTTTATGGGGCAGCACAAGTAATTGTGAGGTTTGCATCAGGTCACTAAACAATGTCAGTGAAGGCGACATTCCCCAAAGAACCCTCCAAGTGAACCCTTGATAATTACAAAAGATGAACTGACCATTATTGCAGATGTAGGCAAGCTTTCTCATCATCCATTGGTGTCTTCTTTAGTTGCTGGACCATATTTTACTGTAGTGTTAAATCCATCCCTTATGGCCAGCACATGACCGATCTCGCAGCCCAACCAGGAACGCTGTTCAAGCGGTAGGTTAGTGTGAAGCCTTCTGCCTGATTTATAGTCCTTCCTTCCCTGCTATGATGGTGCAGGGTAGATGGTAGACGACTACAACATAATCAGAAATCTTGTCCATCTTTGGGGTTTCATTCAGCCCAGTGTAGAGGTGTAATACATAGGTGGTGTCAAAAATATAGTGTGTACAGTAGGTGTCATGCTGTTTTTAAATCCCCATGCAGAAACCGCTTCCTCTTCTCACTAGCATGAAAGATGGGTGAGAGGAAGCAGCAGTTTTCACTTGGGAATTTCAAAAACAAATAAGTAAAAACAGTGTTAGTAGCCTTATGTACTCTACTGAATAGGTACATAATTACTAGGTAACTCTACTAGGTACTGTGTAAGACGTACAGTACGTATGTAATGTATGGACTGGATATAAGAGCCTACTCCTACACGGCATTTTTCCATTCCATATGTCTGTAATGCGTACAGTAGGCCTATAGGTACATACGTACCTACCTTACATAAACTGAATTTATGAAGTGCAAAAAGGGGAATCTCTTACAAATAATCCATAATATCGGCCAGACAAGCATCACCTTGACGGAGCTGAACAAGTGTGTGACAGGTCGGTGTACCCAGTAACTCCATCAATACACGTCAATGCATGAGTATTCGTTCCTCCAGATTGACAGCGCATTTGGATTTGGGCTGTTGTCAGTGAGACCCCACCGGTTAGGGGCTTCCATCGATGGATGCACTGCCAATAGGCAGCGACTCAAAACGCGAATTCTGGGAAAGATTCAGTATTGCTGTAACAAAGTACCGGGACAGGGGGGAAATTTTCAGTTTTTTGCTGATGGACGCGAGCTGATAGCCCCAATAGTGATTTTACGTATTTTACAAGAAGAGCCGGAAGTCGAAAATTGGTTTCTAGTCTTGAGACACAAGGCCTCAAAGTTGAGCACAATTTGACATTAATTTTTCACTTTTTCATCCTAAAATCGGGGGGCAGGAAGCTCACAGTGGGGCTTTGGGGCCTATAAATTTGCACACACACATAGAACCTATGGGGGAACATGTTCAAACAAATTTTGAGCCCTTAGACCTCTTGGTTCCAGGAGTTTAAAGCTGTTTTTGCTGAAAATTCAAAAATTGCAATTTTTTCAGAATTTTCAAAATTTTTGAGAGAACAAGTCCGTATTGCTGCTGTTCAATTCAATTATTAGGGAGCAGAAAATTTGCTACAAGTATAGGGAACATTTGAAAAGAAAATCTAGTGATGGGAAAGTTTTGACAGGAGGCCCTAAGAGTGGCAAGTAAAGGATTTAAAGAGCGTGGCTATTTTCCGCATTTTTTCAGTGTTAACTCAACCAATGTTGAACAGGACTCTTCTCCTCAAAAGTAGCGCAATCTTACCGTGAAAAGTTCGCTGTAAGATTTTAGAAAAAGCACTCCTCTGCCCCCAAAAAAGTTAACCCCTAGCACACAACTTTACAAAAAAGATGTAATTGATTGACAATTTTTGAACATTTTTGGGGTAGGGTTAACTTTTTTGGGGGCAAAAATATTTTTTTCTTAATCTTCATCAAATTTTACATAAGATAGGCTACTTTTGAGGAGAGAGTATCCGTGATATTGTTGAGTTAGCTTGAAAAATGGGGAAAACGCACACTCTTAAAACCCTTACTTGCCACTCTTTGAGGCCTTGCTGTGAAAATTTCCCATTGGTGACTTTCTTTTGAAATGTAGCCTATCTTGTAGCAAATTTTCTGCTCTACAAGATTCAGAAATAAAACAGCGGGCACACGGACTAACTCTCTCAAAATTTTGAAAATTATGAAAAAATTGCAATTTTCGGATTTTCAGCAAAAACAGCTTTAACTCCTGAACCAAGAGGGCTAGAGGGCTCAAAATGTGTCTGAACATGTACCCTCATAAGGTCTAGGTGTGTGGAAATTTATAGCACCAAAGCCCCACTGTGGGGCTATTTACCCCCATTTTAGGGTGAAAAAGTGAAAAATTAAGGTCAAATTGTGGTCAACTTTGAGGCCTTATATCTGAGGACTGGGTGCGAATTTTCGACCCGGTCTTTTTGTAAAATACGTAAAATCAGTTGGGCTATCAGCTCACGTCATCAGCCGATCTGAAACTCACCCTGTTCACAATTCTCAATACTACCTGACATCGCATTTTAAAATACTGTGCAGACAAAAAAAATCAAGATAAATAAACAAGTGCACAGCACAATGATCAATGCACATTTCACAAACTTTACTACATCAGATCCATATGCAGCATTGTAGCGCATACATTCATAGCATCTCACCCGGTCCTTAGAAGTTCTGTACTATCCGTGTATTGCATGTGCACGTAACCCTGTACGCGAATTGTGTTCGATGTTGCATCACATATATAGTAGAGTGGATAATAAACCGTCCACCTTTCTGTGCACGTAACTCTGGAACCACAGACACCTTAGATTTTCACCCCTACCCCATGCGGTCCGCTTTTCTTTTTATTTCTCGGCGCTTCTGGTCGAGCCCTACCGAGTGGAAAAAGCCCACGCAGGCTCGCCGACGATCAAGCTTACTCGTGGTCCCTGTTCAAAATACCAGTAGCTCTCGTAGGCCAAGAGGTCGGCGAAAGATCGCTCAAACAGTACTTCTTTGAAAACGGCGTCTCAGGGCGAGGAAGGAGCGGATTTTGTGTCGGCGACCCACTCAACGATTTTCTCTTCAGCTTGCATGGCCATTCACCCTCGACCGTGTACGAAAATTACAATCAACACAGATTCCAGCGTACATTACGTATATCAATGTAACCTGTTCGGATAGTACACGGTTCATTCATCCCAAGGACCCGTGGAGTACGGTTCATTCATCCATGCACTGTTCAGCATTGTATAACTGCTCAGATTAAAATGCGATTTCCGCCGTGTATTATTTTAAAAAGGTAGTGTTGAGAATTGCGTGGACAGGGGGTGATGACGTGAGTGATGCCAACTGATTTTACGCATTTTACAAAAAGACCGGGTCGAAAATTCGAATCCCAGTCCTGAGATATAAGGCCTCAAAGTTGACCACAATTTGACCTCAATTTTTCACTTTTTCACCCTAAAAATGGGGTAAATAGCTCACAGTGGGGCTTTGGGGCTATAAATTTCCACACACATAGACCTTATGAGGGTACATGTTCAGAAAAATTTTTGAGCCCCCAGCCCTCTTGGTTCAGGAGTTAAAGCTGTTTTTGCTGAAAATCCGAAAATTGCAATTTTTTCATAATTTTCCAAAATTTTGAGAGGGTTAGCCCCGCCCCGCCGTTTTCTTTTCTGAATCTTGTAGAGCAGAAAATTTGCTACAAGATAGGCTACATTTGAAAAGAAAGTTACTATGGGAAATTTTCACATAAGGCCTCAAGAGTGGCAAGTAAGGGTTTTAAGAGCGCTGATTTTCCCCATTTCAAGCTAACTCAACATCATGATACTTTCTTTAAAGGTAGCCTATCTTATGTAAAATTTGATGAAGATTTAGAAAAAATATTTTTGCCCCAAAAAAGTTAACCCTACCCCAAAAATGTTCAAAAATTGTCAATCAATTACATCTTTTGTAAGATTATATGCTAGGGGTTAACTTTTTTGGGGGGCAAAAATACTTTTTTTCTGAAATCTTCATCAAATTTTACATAAGATAGGCTACTTTTGAGGAGAGAGTATCCGTGATATTGTTGAGTTAGCTTGAAAAATGGGGAAAACGCACACTCTTAAACCCTTACTTGCCACTCTTTGAGGCCTTGCTATGAAAATTTCCCATAGGTGACTTTCTTTTCAAATGTAGCCTATCTTGTAGCAAATTTTCTGCTCTACAAGATTCAGAAATAAAACAGCGGGCACATGGACTAACTCTCTCAAAAGTTTGAAAATTATGAAAAATTGCAATTTTCGGATTTTCAGCAAAAACAGCTTTAACTCCTGAACCAAGAGGGCTAGAGGGCTCAAAATTTGTCTGAACATGTACCCCCATAGGGTCTATGTGTGTGCAAATTTATAGCCCCAAAGCCCCACTGTGGGGCTATTTACCCCCATTTTAGGGTGAAAAAGTGAAAAATTAAGGTCAAATTGTGCTCAACTTTGAGGCCTTATGTCTCAGGACTGGGAGCGAATTTTCGACCCGGTCTTTTTGTAAAATACGTAAAATCAGTTGGGCTATCAGCTCACGTCATCAGCAGAAAACTGAAAATTACCCCCCTGTCCGCGGTACTGTACAGCAATACTGAATCCTTCCAGACATCGCGTTTTAACATCGCTGCAGCCTATTGGCAGTGCATCCATGATGGAAGCCCAATATTTGACCGGGTGGCCATCACTGACAACACCCATGGATGCGCTGTCAATCTGCCAGCTAATGGAGGAACAAATACTCATATCACATTGACGTGTATTGATGGAGTTCTGACTTCTGGCAACACCATTGATTTGTCTGGCAACCCTGTCACTCGCAGTGGGGTCACAGCGCTTGCGTGTTCAGCTCCCGTAGATAACACAGCTTGTCTGGCCGATACTATGGATTATTTGTAAGAGAATTCCCTTTTGCACTTCATAAATTCAGTTTATGTAAGGTAGGTACGTATGTACCTATAGGCCTACTGTACGCATTACAGACATACTAAATGAGCAATACGTAACTGAACGAAGTAATGTTATAC
>JASAMW010006282.1:0-18552 GCA_030247985.1 Epsilonema sp. ZAB3_2
ATGCATTGGGGGGGTATGCATGGGGGCATTTTTTATGTTTTTGAGAGGTGCGCAGAGGCATATTTTTCACGGTCAAGCACGTGTTTTAGGGCATAATTGAGGTCAAAACACGGTTATTCTAGTACACAATACACCCCCAAGCAGGCTTATAGGCATCTTAGCTTGGTGTGGGAGTGGCTATGGGTACTATACGACCAGCTTACATAGGTAGGTTCAGGTACTGTACAGTACATATGGGGGTATGCATAGGGGGGGGGGGTTATGCATTGGGCATTTTTTATGTTTTGCCAATATGGGGGTATGCATTGGGGGGGGTTATGCATTGGGGGGGTTATCTCCCGGTAAATACGGTACCGTATTTTTGGGTGTATATCCCCCCCCATTGTATATCCCCCCCCCCCACTGTATAACCCCCCATTGGCAAAACATAAATTTTGCCCAGTGTATATCCCCCCCTGGTGTATAACCCCCCATGTACTGGAAGGTACCTAGTCTACCTATGTAAGCTGGTCATAAGCTAACAATAGCTACTCATACACCAAGCTACTATGCCTATAAGCTTAGCTGAGCATGTCTTGTACTAGAATAACCCTGTTTTGACCGCATTATGCCCTAAAACACATACTTTTGACCTCAAAAACATGCCTCTACACACCTTTCAAAAACATAAATTTTGCCCAGTGTATATCCCCCCCCATTGTATATCCCCCCCCAGTGTATAACCCCCCATCAGACCTCTCGATTTTTGTATAGCCCCATGGGGCTATACACCCAAAAATACGGTATGTGTTTTAGGGCATAATCGCGGTCAAAACAGGGTTATTCTAGTACAAAACATGCTCAGCTAAGCTTATAGGCATAGTAGCTTGGTGTAGGAGTAGCTATAGCTAGCTTATGACCAGCTTACATAGGTAGGCTAGGTACCTTCCAGTACATGGGGGGTTATACACCAGGGGGGGATATACACTGGGCAAAATTTATGTTTTGCCAATGGGGGTTATACACTGGGGGGGGGGGGATATACTCAGGGGGGGATATACACCCAAAAATACGGTACTTGACCTTACCTGGGCTGATGCGTTGCTGGGTAATTTTACCCGTACTTTACCTGTTCGAAAAAGACCCAAGTTGACATCACTAGTAGACAATCAGTGTTCGTTTGTATACGTATGAGCCCTGTATCGGGCGTGTGGTAGCTAGCTGCTCAAACGTATCCATCCGTACGTACAGGGTGGTTGTTGTGTTAGGGTTACATCGGGCAACCTCCATACGGCTTCCCGGAGCCATTGAGAACGAAAGTTGTGCGCGGGCGGCCGACGCTGAGCGAGAGACCGGGCAAAAATATGCCGCCTCTCGACTTCGACAAACTCACCAAACAACTGGAGGAGAAACACGCCAGGCCCATGAAGTACGTGACTACAGAGTGGAAAACGCAGTATAAACTAAAATCATATCTTATGTGAGGGGGACGGGTGAATGAGGTGTGTGTACATTACCCCAGCTGACCCCAGACCGACGTCTACGTAGTCGGTCGAAGGAAAATTTGCCAGATGTGCCAGGGAGTCGAACCCTGGACCTCTCGCGTTCCAGGCGAGCGCCTTAACCATTTGACTACACACCTGGGTGACCTCACACAATTTCTCCCCTTTTGATCATATAACAGTTGCACAGCAGCAAAATCGTCATTCCCCCTAAGCAGACCTAAAAAGCCTACGCCGAGCTACTGAAATTGTTCTGACTTCTCTAGGGAGACGGAAGTGATGTCAGCGGCGTTGTATCCTAAGGTGTTTGATGACTTTGAACGTTTCCGCAAGCAATACGGTCCGGTGGACAGGCTACCCACGCGCGCATTCTTTTCCGGTCTCGACTGTCACACCGCAGAGGAAGTCACGGTAAGAGTGGTACGAATGCAGTACTCAAGGATGTATCATCGGGGATACGGTCACTTGGTTGCCGTAATATTGGTTGCGGTCACTTTGTTGCGGCGGTGATTATTTCGTCGTGAGCACCTTTGTTGCGGGTATTTTCGCTGCAATCTTTTTACGGACATTTGTTTTGTTACAGCCGTCCTGGTCATTTGGTCGTGAGAACTTTTGTTGCCGTTCATATCGTTGCCGCTCCGCAACCAAAATATCGGCAACGAAGTGACCGCGAGCCGTATCTGATGCGAAGCGAGACCCAATCTTGTGAACGTACTGTTTGCGTAATGATGAACGCAAAATCACTCGAATCTCATGTGAAGTAGAGCAAGGTTTCATGTCCTGCGTTCATAATCTGCAAATCCTTGCGCAAACGGAAGAGTCCAACAGCGAATATTAGTGAACTTTTTCTCTGTATCTGCAGCTGCCTGACATTTCCAGATTGAGATCGAGCACGGGAAATCCTTGAGCGTTCAGATGCTGGCTATTGGCGACCTGAACGAGAAAGGAGAGCGAGAAGTCTTCTGCGAAGTGAACGGACAGATGAGGGCTATTTTCGTCAAAGACAAGGAGGCTTCCAAGGTACTCTACACCTACCTACTGCATCCTAGTATACTATCAGTACAACCGTCTGTTTTTGTTATCTATCTGTTTTTGTACAACCAGCAGCTGTACAACTACCGTATTTTTGGGTGTATAGCCCCATCGTATAGCTATACAAAAATCGAGAGGTCTGATGGGGGGTTATACACTGGGGGGGGATATACAATGGGGGGGATATACACTGGGCAAAATTTATGTTTTTGAGAGGTGTATAGAGGCATGTTTTTGAGGTCAAAAGTATGTGTTTTAGGGCATAATCGCGGTCAAAACAGGGTTATTCTAGTACAAGACATGCTCAGCTAAGCTTATAGGCATAGTAGCTTAGTATAGGAGTGGCTATAGCTAGCTTATGACCAGCTTACATAGGTAGGCTAGGTACCTTCCAGTACATGGGGGGTTATACACCAGGGGGGGATATACACTGGGCAAAATTTATGTTTTGCCAATGGGGGGTTATACACTGGGGGGGATATACAATGGGGGGGATATACACCCAAAAATACGGTACCAGCAGTTTTTGTACTTACCTTCGTTTTGACATGGCAATGAAAGGCCAAAGAACTAGTAGTGTGTTGCGAAAGTTGTTGATCTGTAATGTATTGTAGTCTCAACTTCAACCACGAACACGGTCATATCTCCACTGGAGGAATGGTTATGTAATTTGATTCTGATTGGAGTCGAGGCTGAGCGTTACTACAGTATCTCACTTTCAGGACATACGAGAGGCCCCGAAGGCGCAGCCTGGTGTGAAAGGTTCGATCGGCTGTCCAATGCCTGGAGAGATCATTGAGATCAAAGTCAAGGAGGGGGAGAAAATACAAAAGAAAAGTAAGACACTACTCACTTGGAATAAAATGGACTTATTTATGAGTAATCCAACGGTTCATTGCCATTCCAAATGCCGACAATAGGGTTGCTGTTTTTTCTTGCTTTGCAGAGCCGTTGGCGGTTTTGTCAGCGATGAAGATGGAGATGGTGATTGATTCACCATTGGATGGAGTTGTAAAGCGGATATTGGCAGAGCCGAAAATGAAATGCTCCGCTGGCGATCTGCTGTTTGAAATTGAACCTAGTGACTCTGAATAGTTACTGTATTACATGCAGAACAGAATCAGGATCACGGTCCTAGAAAGGAATGTGAAAGTGTGAACCAAAGTCGTGCCCTGATCTACAGCTGATAAGCGTCATCAAGAATGACCCCCAAATCTGGGGACCCCGACCCCAAACTGCGGTCGCCTGGCCACTGAGAATTCGCTATGGTGTACTCCTATTCTGCAGGTGTGCGTGCAAACTATGCAATACAACTTGAATTCCATAGCGAACTTATATGGCCAGACTATAATGGTGCCTTTTCAAAATGCTCATTCTTCAGCTGGGCCTTCCTTTTCTCGACGCCAGTTTTCTGTGGTTGGTGGAACTTTGCTGAAGAAGCATCGCATCACCCAACTCAGGATTGGTGTGAGGGGACTCTGGACCTGGAGGGTCGGGGTCCCCGGTTGGGGCTGGGGGTCACTTTTTATGCTTTACCAGCTGTAGCGCGGCGGACAACTTTTCTTCACACTTTTCACAGTCCCCTTTTATATTGGGCCCAGGACAGGACAATATTTTAGAGTTTGTAACACGTTTATTACAAATTTTTATGTGTGTAAATCTTGTGAATTCTACATTAGCTTTTTAGTTTGCTTCAAGGCTCAAATTGAGAAAAGATTGAGGATTGAGAGTACGTGTTCAACAGGTGTGAAAGTTTATTGTAACGCAGGACATGATGGAATAGCTTCTCTTGTGCTTACATGTCTTAGTAAAAGTTTATTGTGAAGAACAGCCTGGAAGCCATTTGGTATGTCAACAATTGAATGTATAAATTTGGCCAAAAGAACGCTATTTGCCCATGCCCGCGACCATCTTCGTGTTTAGGCCCCCCAAGCTCGTCGTGCCGCTTTTAGGCCCTCCCGTGATAATCAATGTTTATTGGGCGAATACATGACACAACAAGGATAAACACCAGCCGCATAGCACAGATTCAACTGACACACAAACCGTGAGGGAAAACAAAACAGCAGTAAACGGTCATGCAAGCTTTAGGTGTATGAACTAGTCAAATAAAACAAATTTATCACAGCAATACGGCTTTACTGTATTACAGTCCCACTTATTTGCAGTGCGGCAAACGGGCGGTCACTGTGACGTCACTCTCTTTTCTCTTGACACTTTTCCATCCATATCTTTGTCCCACAAAGTTAGGATGAGCTTGCAAAATAAAATACGCTTATTGGTGAGAGCTGGTTCGACGGAGACATGACGAAAATGTTTGTAGTGAAAATATCTTCGCTCGCACGGTCCACTACTAGAGCCATCAACTATGAGCCAGCGCTGTTTTTCCTTGCGCTGGCATTCGGCTTTATGGTTTGGACGCCATTTCTGTTTTATCGCCAGTGCATCCAGTTGTATTCATCGCCAGTGGAAAGAGGCGATCTTCCATTAGAACTACTGGTGACATTTTGCCGCCGCATCAATACCAAGGATGATACCAGTGGAAATGTTACCCTCATGGATGAAGCACAG
This sequence comes from Epsilonema sp. ZAB3_2, assembly GCA_030247985.1. Lineage (NCBI taxonomy): Eukaryota > Metazoa > Nematoda > Chromadorea > Desmodorida > Epsilonematidae > Epsilonema > Epsilonema sp. ZAB3_2. The sequence goes on from JASAMW010006282.1 coordinate 5,085, forward strand.
CTGCAGCTGGATGAAACAGTAGCAGAGGCCGCTGGAAAAGCGAATAAATCTGTGATGGAGTTGGAGGTGCAAACTGGGACGGCCAGGCTGGAAATCTATCTTCGCTTGTGCTACAACATACCGACACTGATCACAGCCGTTGTAATCGGAGCTCTGTCAGATAGCAGCTGGGGCAGAAAGCGCACTCATCTGACCATCCTCTCCTTCATCACGTTCGGCTATACGCTGTATATTTTCGCAGCCACCGTGCTCACCGGTGTTTCCCTACTGGGCATTTTGATGGCAAGCGCACTGGTCGTTTCTATTCCTGGAAGTTCGATGGCAGCTATTGCCAATCTGTACTCTGGTGTCACTGATATGACAGACCGGAGCGCCGCGCGTAATGTGCGCTTTGCAATTCTGCAAATACTGCGCTATGTCGCATTCGTGATAGCTGGCAGCGGCGCCGCAAAGATTCTGGCCTCTTTACCCGGGGCTAATGCCTATTCGTGGATATGGATGTGTATGGTGGCCAGTTTTGCAGCTTCTGCTCTTTGTATGATTCTGTTCAGTCGTGAAACGGTGCAGCTATCGACGGATACTAGTTTGACACTTCGCCACGAACAAGGCATCAGCAGCCGTTGTCTATGTCTCAGAAATCTTCTGACATGGCCGTTTCGCCTGATTGTGGAAAAACTGATGGAATCCGCGGCCGTTCTGCTGAGAAAGCGAAGAAATAATGGCAGAATCAAGCTGGTCATAGCTCTGATCGCACTGATGGGATTTGCCAATTTTATAACCACAGGTATCGTAAGTACGGCTTCATAGGCCGACACACGCCCGGCAATCCATTTTGTGCTTTGTACGAAAACAATTTTTACATACTTGTCATTGATATGGCTGGTTGGCATGCTCTTGTTCATTGCAGACATCGACAGTCTGCTGTATTTCTACTTGGAACACAAGATGCAATGGTCAGGCGCCGAATACCAATTCTACGGCACCATGGAGAGCGCAATCGGCGGCCTAGGTCACCTCATTGTGCCCCCGACTTTAAGTTGGCTTTTTCCGCAACTCAACGACCTGGTGATCGTCTTGTTCTGCCTACTCGCTTTCGCAGGAAGATGTCTTCTTTACGCCTTTGCACGAAACAATGCCACAATCTGGGCAGGTATGTTGTTGGTACGTGTGTACATACGTATCGTACCACCCCAGCTGCTGTGGTGAAGCTTCGTGTTTCACCCCCGGCGGGGGATAAAAGACGTTATAGTCACCGATTCGAATGAGATTTGTACACGTGGGTGGCTGTCGCCACTTTTTTCAGGAAATGGGCTGGTATTCATTGCTGCATTGCTGCAGATCTATGCCTATGCGTACATATCCAAGCAAGTTCAGCATGACGAATACGGTATGACGAACCACGCTAATCCTTAGGAGTACCTACGTCGTACAGATAGCCTATAATGTTGCCCTCATTTTCAGGGAAACTGTTCGCACTGATGTACTTGATACCGAACATTTCGCGGTTGTTGGCTACTGTGGTCTTTAACTCAGCATGGACATATTTTCTCCACGTCGGTAGACCAGAGGATGTCTACTATGCTCAAGGAGGCGCCCTGCTCCTTCCTATACTCATGATATTGTAAGTAAAGTTCTTGTCATTCATTGCTGATAGCTTCAAGAGTCGGGAACCTAGAAGAAAGAACTCATTGCATTGCGTCTCAGTTCTTATCATTATTGCAAAAATATGTACAATACATGTCGGAGTAAATCCGTGCTGCCACTCCAATTTGAATGACACAGTTGTCTCTAGATGCTAATATACCGAAGTTACGTATTCTTTCTCATTTCAGGTACCTGTTAGCTTTCGTAGAGCGCAAACTTACAGTGGAGAAGGTGAACGAGGATGAAGATGACGACAACGGCATCTCAAGTGATCAGGATAGCAACCAATCAAGCAGCACGCAATCAATACAGTAGTACAGGCGAGTGACTCATGGTGCATTCCCTGTACGAAAGAACACATCCCAAATTCGAACTCACCGTGAGTTGTTTACTTGTCTATGTGTAGCACAAAGTGATTGTTTTAGCTGTGTGAACAACGCACGTACATAGCTAACCAACACTCAGTGCTTTCATCTTATTGTGACCAATATTTGTAATAAACAAGGCCACCCAAAAAGCCTGCTGCACATTTGTGCCCAGAGCTGGCTCCGCCATTCACAATAACTTTCCATCGTTGCTGCTAACCATTGTTCTTTATTTTCCAAGATGGAAAATATATGGGGACGCGGTTACAAAGTGACTGTGTCATTTCTATGCAATATGGCTCGACTCAAAAATAGGTTGTTCATTACAGACATTTTGACACGTTCAAAAAACTTCTCGTGTGATTACATTCATAGCATCCAGGATTTTGTACCTACCTCATTTTGTAGTCCTCGTCAGTTGTCGTATGAACAGAACTTTTGCATTCTCTGTCAGCTCGCGTATGTACGTACGTACATACGTAGTAGTACATGTAGTAACTTGCACTCTTTTCTGCAACCTTTTGGAGAAAGAAGATAGTAGGTACTAAATCCAAATTGTACAAACGTGCAAGGCTACGCACAAAAGCGTACAATGATCAAGAAAGAGCTTACTTCTCTCTCAGGTTTATAGGTTGTGGTTTTAAATCATGCGTGAGTCATATTCTCATCAATCTCTTTGCTATAGGCCTAGTATTCTGCCTTTACATAATATTTCCAGCGCCCTTTCTTCACTAGACTAGTAGCGCTAGCAAGCTTCTATCATCGGCCCAATAAAAAGTGTTGTGCCTTCTTTACTCAGTCGGCATGCAACGATGGTCAGCTCGCTCGTATTACTCTACTAGGAAGCGCGCACGGGGATATCATTATGTATTCCGCATTCCTCGAAAGTGTGGTCCGAATCTAAAATCAGTGAATAAAAAGTGCGCGCCATTTAGCAATAGCGTGCGCCTTTTGGGCTGATTTGCTACACAGGTATCTTCAGCGCATTGAGCTCTTCGCCCCCAAAAACGCGTGCGGCAACGATAAAGCATTACAACGTCAATTCAGAGAGCAGGCATCCATCAAGTTCTTCTGCATACTACGGGTACGTACTACATAGATATACTACTCTGAGAGGCGCCTTTACGTTGATTTCATGATACCCTGTTGTATTCTCTAGTACATACTGTACGTACGTACATATAGTTTCGGGTGGAGGTGGACCGACAGACCGACCGACATTTTTGCCTATGGTTAAGCGCCAATCCTCACCGCTATATTATAGGGGACGGCGTTTGCGCGCGTCCCCAAAAAATATTAAAAAAGGGCTACATACGACGATAAAGAAATATATGTACGACGATAAACGCTATCATGCTATAGCAATACATTTTGTTTTGTTAGTTGACCAAATACAGTAGGGTCTGTTTACACAATAACCAGCCAGTAATCGCTATACTGACCGACCTGATAACTAGCCAGTAATTTTTGATTGATCAAGAAAATTGACTGGCCAGTTACGTGGGCAGTTGCATGTTATATGCATAGTGACCAGTCCGCCCAGCCTGAATGAAAACCCCGATACTAAATTTGCCGTTGCCATTGCCGCTATTGTCTTGTGTAGTAGATCCAGTAAGCGCCGTTGAAGACAGCGAAAAGGGTGGGAAATAGTTTCTGACAGAGTCGATCCACGGCCTCCGCCTTCCACTCTTCTCTCTGCTCCAGTTGGCGGCGTCTTTTCCGTCGCTGCAGCAACTGTCGTCCGTACTGCGCCGCCGCGCTTTCCCACACTCGCTGTCTCCAGGTCCTCTGCTCCTTCATCGCCGCCGCGTGCGCTTCCTGATCAGCACCGCAGTTCAGAGCGTTGAGCAATCTGTTGTACGCGTCCCGACTATTCTCGATATTCGCCAAACTGCGGATGTCCGAAGTTGTCGGCGATTCGTAAGCGATCGTCGTCGTACCGCCGGAGTTATGCCGCTGCAACCAGACGCAGCTCTCCTTTCGATTTCGAAACAGCAGACAGTCGCTTTGCTGCCCGCTCTCGTCTTCGTCCGCGTCCAAATTCACCGATCTCGGCAGCTGCTGGAGATTTGCGGTCAAAGGGACGCCATGTTTGCAGGTCGGAACCGGCGCCAGCCGAGGGGGAGGAGGTCGAGCAGGTGGGCCCGGAGTTGGCGCCGAAAACGGAGGCACCGTTGAAGCACCCATCTTTCGCATTCGAATGGTACTGGTGCAGTCAGTTGCAGGAGGGTCAGGAGTCTCCTCCTCTTCTTTTGCTTGCGATCTTTGCATTCCGCTGATGGTCAATTTCCGATTTATCTCCACCACTTTCGTGTTTCGTCGCTCCACGTAGCCGAGTACCGCCAGCTCCACTATGGAAAAGAAGATGAAAGTGACGCAGGAGAAAATGTAGATGTCGATGCCTTTCACATAGGAGACCTTTGGCAGAGTGCGGGCCACGTTGGAGTACTGCAGCGTTAAGGCCATGAGAGAGCTGACGCCCAAGGTGATGCGACCAGGCAAGGCGCGATGGTCCAGCCAGAAGCTGATCCATGAGATGAACACCATGCAGTAGGTGGGGAGGTAGATTTGGAGGATGTAGAAGCCGTAGCTTCGACGGAAGCCCAGATGGACGCTGAGCTGTGTCCACATGCCGGCAGGATACTCGAAGACGCCCTTGGTCCAGTTGTGCCAAGTCAGCCGGAAGTCTGGCAGCCTCATGTTGCCCTCATTCAGTATGATCACGGGATTCTGCTTCTTCCAGTACAGACGCACTTTGCCGTGATTGAATGAGTAACTCTCGAAGACCAAATCGCACACCACCTTGTCCATGGGAAACGTGCTCAAGTCCATCTGCGACATTCAAATCAGCACGCCTTTTACGCCTGCGATTTCTTCCAAGCATTGCATAGGCCTATACATAAATGCTGTGTACGTAACGTACCATGCATGGCGACTCCACTGACACACGATAGTTTGTCCATACGGTGCCGTTGGGGAATATGGCGAGAAAGATATTGGGAGTTGGACTGGAATGAATGGCCGAGCTCTTGCTGTTGACGAAACAGACATTGGGCAGCCACAGCTGCTCAACCATATTGTGACTCAGGGTCAAATTCGTGATGCACTGCGTCATCTTCTACACAATCAAAAAGCTCTCATAGGCGTACAGATCTGTGTGACACCACTGTGTGTGACTTCAGAAGTACAGTACCGTTAGGTACAATATTATCATTATTGCCTCCTATGTACCCATCAAGCTCCCAGAAGAGTCGCACAACCCCTGGTCGGTGTAGACAGCTTGACAAAAAACCAAGGGGTATTCGCTGCGTACAAAGTACGGCGCGAGCGCGTACTAGACAGTTGCGAAAAAGGACCAGCTGACGGAAGCGTTTGGCACGCTGTCTACGCGCGCGCGCCGTACATTGTACGCTGCGCATAGACACCCTTTGGTATTTCGTCAAGCTGTCTACATCAACCCGGGCGGTTTGTTTGTACGACTCTTCTGGGAGCTTGATGGATTTTAACTCTCGTCTACCCGAAAATCCAATCCAGGGTCGTGCCAAATCTGACTGATCATCAGGTCAGCAGTGATGCTGCTGCGCTGTTCAGAGATGTGGGTGATGGCCTGTATCAGCAGCTCCACTTCCACCTCCACTCCCATCATGTTCGGTACGATGTTTCGGTCGTAGTTTTGGAGCAAATCCGTCAAAACCTGGGTTGCAATCTGCTCAGCCTCGCCGTCTGACAGCTGATCGCAAGACTTGGCCACCTTTCCCAATCGATTTCGACCTCTCGTTCTTCGTCCCCTCGAACTGTTCATTATTGACAGCAGTACGGTTGCAACGAGAAGAAGACAGCGCCAGCAGGTCTCCTGCCTAAGCTTCATTACTTCTTCCCACTATACAACAGGCTGTCGTCAATTGTCACCCTGCCACTATGTAATGTAGAACTGCACAATGAATCAGTAGGAACAATATGTGCATAACAACTCATTGTCGGCGGGAGCTAACAAAAATGCTTGCTTCTGCCGACGCCAATTATTGAGCCAACACATGATTGAAGAGTGTGCTAGTAAACAAGGAAAGGTGATCGCGCAGTAACAATGAGCGAAGGATTCGCGCATTGCCCGTTGCACTACAGTATGTATGTACGCACATCGCTGCAGTGAATGAAGCGTTGAAGACAAGTTCAAAGGGAAGGCGGAGCCAAATGTCAAACTTTTTCAAAAGTGAAGCTGTCATTGCAAAGGCAGCAAAAACCACCGATGCTTCAAGAACATGTGTTACTCTCAGGTCTCGGAATTAAGATTTTGTTTCTGCCCGGCCCTAATATTGGGTTGCATCGATACATTGCATTACAATAGTCACGACACGACGAAACTGTACTAATAAGGGTTGGAAGCGCAATAATTTTCAAGAATGCGCAAATGTAATATAGAAGTTTCATCCACAAAAAATCAGACAATCAGAGACGTCTAAAATGAAGTAGGAAAAGTAATCGTTGCTGTGCATCATTTTCTGACAACCAATTACTACTATACGTATCTCTCTCATGGGTATTTTCGGCTCCGCAATTATCGTTTGACAGCACTGTTATCTTTTATCAATTCAACCAAACGAGGGAGCGTGTTGGAAACAAGCGAACTAATTACTTCTGCAATGAAGCTCATCAGTGTCTTTTTTCCTGTACGAGTTGGAATGGAACATGCCTGCCCGTGCGATACTAAAAGTAGAGAATGACGCTCGTGGCTACACACATCCGTTCTTATTCGAAACGACCGCTTACAAATCTGTACGTACTGTAACGGTACTAACGTGCGTGTTCCCCCGGCGGCGAGATGGCATTTTAGAGCACAGTACTCTTAGGGCTTGTTCGATAATTTTCGCACTGATTCTAGTATGTCGTCCACGTCATCCATGTAATTGTCTTTAATGTGCGTTGCCATTAAACCTGTATAATGACAAGACACTGGAGCGGTAAGTTTTATTTGCCAACAGCATAAACATACACACAGTATGAAAAGATCAAACGCGCCTACATACATTTCACACATGTCACAATAAAAAAAAACACATAGTAACGCACACAAACCATAATAGTACATCCAATACAATCTGGAGTGGGTGGGTGGGTTCAAAAATTTCAAACCAACCTCTTCAAGCATCCGTCGCATGAAGATAAGGCGAACTTCCCAGGAAAACTCACGTTCGCCTTTTCACGTTTTCACGTACATACAGAAGTCACGTAAAACCATTTCATTACACGTCACTACGCATGCACCCGTACATACACGCATGCATGTGCCAGTCCAGCATCTTTGTTCACTATACTGGCTTAATGTGCGTTGCCATTAAACCTGTATAATGACAAGACACTGGAGCGGTAAGTTTTATTTGCCAACAGCATAAACATACACACAGTATGAAAAGATCAAACGCGCCCAAAGTACCATGTCCTGACCCTACCCCACTCGCTGCCACTGCTTCAGCCTGTAGTCCCATCGCAGATGGTCACAGCCTGGGCGTTGTAAGATGGTGATGCCACAGTTGCTAGTCTTCCTGCCAACTCCGCCATGTGGGGCTGGGGGGGCGCTTCGTACAGCAGGTAGGTGTCCGATGTCCATCTCCCCAGCTTCTTTATCTCGTCCGCTGTCAGGCCCGCCATCATTGCAGAGGTTGCTCCACCTCTCCGCAGGGAATGCCCCGGGAAGCCCTGGGCGTCGAATCCTAGCATCTGCATCCACTGCTTCAGCTGCTGGACCACAGCCTTTCGGGTGAGCACCTGGCCGTCGTTGCTGAGGAACAGCGGGCCCTCCGCTGATGCACCCCTTTGGCGTTGCGCGCACGCCACTTGCTTGAGCAAGCACACGGGGCAGAGGGCCGATGTTCCGCATACACACTTCAGCATAACTGTAGGGCATGTTTTGCCCGCCTGATCGGTTTTGGTCACCTTCAGGCGCAACCCCGCAATTCCCTCCCTGAATGACACGTCCTTGAGTGTTGGGTGCCGGCGTGGCTCGAACGCTTTCTCTGCCTTGGGCACAAGTTCGCCCAGTCGCAGCAACCCATACACTCCGACCACGACTACCGCCCAAACCACCATCTCGCTGAGACGCCCTGGAATCCCTCCCCGCTCGAGTTGTGCTAGTATGTGTGTTGTGATCGGCAACTTGCGTTGGACCCCCGCCACGGTAGTGCGACCGAAACCTTTGAGAGCCGCAGTTAGAGTACATGACTCTACCATGGTCAGTTCGACCATTGCGACCTTTCGAACGCCAGAAACGTATGTTGCTGCGGTTTGTGCTGTGAGTTTTCGCTGGAAGAGCATTGCCAGGAAAAGGAGCAGGTTTTGAAGGAAGTCCTTGGATGATGGGGGCTTGGGTTGTCATTGCAGTTCCCACATCAGCTTCTCGTACTGGAGCCAGGCTGACTGGTAGGTGCTCTTGGTTGTTGATGCCAGAGAATTGAACACCCGCATTTCCGCAATTGAGCTGAGATGGTCTTGATGTGAGCTCACTGAAAAACACAGACTCAAACACTGATGGGACTGGGGTGGGGGTGGGGGAGGCAGCCGGAGCCAGTGAAAAGAAACGGTCCCATTAAGCCCGACTGATGGCATCTGCCACTTCATTGCAGACGCCATCAATGTGAATCGCCGCCACATGACAGTCGAATGTTGCACAGAGGAAGAAGAGTAGTCGCATAAGTGCTGCCATCGCAGGCGATCTCGAGCGATAGGAGCCCAGCACATTCACCGCTGTCATGGAATCCACGTGAAACTTGATCTTCTTCCCTTTCCACCTGCTACCCCATGTTGCCACAGCCAACACCACAGCGAACAGCTCCTTGAAGGGGATTGACTGCTTGTAGAACCAGCCTTCGAACGGGGCATACAGCCAGTCACCTTCGTAAAAAGCACCACAGCCAGTAGTTGATGCATCCGTAAACAAGCATAGCTCAGCATCCAGGATCCAGTTCCTCTCGGAGATGATTGATGTCCCATTCCACTGTGGTAGGAAGAGCTGCCACCACCGAACATCCTCCAGGAATCCCACATCCAGGCTGACTACAGAGTCATAGTCTGACCGATCCTTGGTCAAATCGATCATCCTGCGCAGAAAGGCTCGGCCAGGCTGGCAAACCAGACAGATGAAGTGGAGCTTGCCCAGCACTGAACAGATCTCGCGAATTCTTGCAGAGCACCGTCTTGCCCATTGCTCCAGCAACTCCAGTGTCTCCGCAAGGCGCTTTGCATCAATTCGCAGCTGCTGTGCCACAGAGTCGATCTCGATGCCGAGCAGCAGCACACAGGTAGCAGGGCCCTCCTGCTTCTCATCCTGCAGACGAAAGCCCAACTCTGCAGCTGTCTGCTTGGCTATGCCCAGTGCCTCTTCACAACCTGCTCTGCTCGGGCTGACCAGGAAGAAATCGTCGAGGTAGTTGTACATGTACTTTACACCGCGCGCCTTGCATATGTCACGGAACATGTTGGAAAAAGCTTGAAAAATTGCACATGAACTACGTAAGCTGAATGGAAGGGTCGCGTCAAAATAGTACTCTCTGCTGAGTGGCACATCGATATGTAGGCCCAGAAGGTGCCACTGGTCCGGACGGACCACGATGTGCTTGTACGCATCGCGAAAATCGATTTTTGCCATGTATGCGCCTTTGCCACAAGCACGCACCATATCCACGGCCGCATCAAACTTCTTGTATTCGACAGAGGCTGCCTCATCTGGTATGAGCTCATTGACTGCCCCACCGGCTGGTGCAGACAGGTTGTGAATGACGCGGATTCGTGCTGGAAGTCCAGGTGCTGCGGGCTTCTTTGGAATGACCGCTAAAGGCGAGCAGACAAAGTCCTCTAAGGGCGGCTGACTGAAGGGGGCCAGCTTGGATCCAGCAGCAACATCAGCCTTCACCACATCCTGCAACCGCATCGTGTCCTTCCTTGCTGAAATCGCATTGGAACACTTAGCTGGAACTGCCCTTGGCGCTGCTACGCCAGTACCAATATCAGCACCTTCGCGGATTGACTGCAGTATGAACTTTGCTGCACTTTCATCTGACCACCCTTCCAATGCTTCTTCGAATGCTGCCAGATTCAGTGGGTGGGTCACTCTGAGAATGGTCCCGTCTACCGCCAATCGCTGAAACACTGGGTGGTTTGCATTGGTGAAGTGAGAGCTAATGGAAGTGTGTACAGTTGGAGCAGGGGACTGAGAAGCAGCAGAAAGTATATTCTGTTGTGCAGTTGGACCAAACTGATCCCTTGGTGCCACCGCACCTGTAGCACACTGCTGCTTTGCAAGGGAGACATTATTGGTTATCTCACTGCCCCCCCTTGCTGGGGCCTGCTGAAAAGGGATTGGCTGTAGCTGGGGGCAGAGGGCACATGCGCACCAAGTGCCCAGACTGGTCACATCGGAAGCACTTTCTCTCGCCTCTTGAGGTGCTGGAACTGCTATTGCGCTGCTCCCGATTGTGTTGTTGCTGGCGATGATCCACTTGCTGGTGCTTGGCATGCGTCGCATGGTGAACCAACAGGGGGGACACTTGAGAGTAATGGAAATCGCCAGCTCGAATTCGCTCAGCCCTGTGCTGGAGGAACAGGAGATGCAGGGCTGGCACCTGCACACCAGCATTGTAGTGCAGCGTTCGCACCATCTCCAGGAAGTCATCTGCCTCTTCCCTGTGCAACTTCTTCCCCTCATGCAAAATGGTGAAGTAATTCTCCAGCGCTGCCAACAAGGAGCGGAAGTTTCGCCCAAACTCTTGACCCCCCTCTTGCCGCAGCTCGACATCACCTGACTGAAAGAGCCGCACAGAGGGTTTCACACCCGGACGCATTGGGATGAGCTGCTCCAGCTTGAAATCTGGGTCGTGAGCCAGCACCTGCTTCACCAATGAGATCTTCTGAGCTGCCGGGTTTTTGATCACAGAAAGATGGGCCATAACCTCTTTAGCCAGCTCATCAGGCACACTAGCTGTCACCTTTGCTATCTCACCCATGGCTGCTTCCTCCCTGACCAAGTCTACATGTACAGTACCCGAATTCCCTGCGGTGGTGCTCAAGGTGTCAGTGGTGCTAGTGGTGGGTCTTCTTTTTTTTTTCAAAAATTTCAAACCAACCTCTTCAAGCATCCGTCGCATGAAGATAAGGCGAACTTCCCAGGAAAACTCACGTTCGCCTTTTCACGTTTTCACGTACATACAGAAGTCACGTAAAACCATTTCATTACACGTCACTACGCATGCACCCGTACATACACGCATGCATGTGCCAGTCCAGCATCTTTGTTCACTATACTGGCTTTTCAGTTCGTCTTCTCTCCGAGTAGCTTCTGACGTGGGAATGAGAAGCAGTGGCTGGCCTGGCCCGGCGAGCAGTAAACTGAGTCCGCGGAAACAGAATGCCTTTGCCCAGCGGCATGTCGGAATCCTCGCCATTCTGTACCCATCTCAGGAATTCGTCCGGGTCAGTCTTTTCGCCGTAGTGCTCGCAATGCGTAGGGGTCATTTACATATTACATCACCACTAGGGGATGGGGTACGACTGCCGAAAAGTGATGTCATGGTGACGGTGGGGGGGGGGGGGGGGGGGAAAACCGGCTGCGGCTACAGTGGCATGATGATGTATGTATGTGTACCCGTATAGGCCACAGCGGGGGCCTCAGCCAGCGGCTATGAAAAGCGATGTAGTGGTGACGATGTATGTGGGAGGAGGGGGATACCCCCTGCTAGCAGCCATCAGCCGGTGACGTAATATGTAAATGATCCCTTAGGTGGCCTGCGGTTCCTGGGTGTGTAGTCCGAACTGTTGCTGCTACTACTGCTTTTTCTCCGCTGTTTCTCCCGTGGATCGGTAGGTGGCGTCGGAGGCGGAGTCGGGGGTCGAATTTGAATAGCGATTGACGAGGTGCTGACGGGTGACGGACTTTTCGCCGCTTCCTCTTTCGGTTTCTGTCGCAGAATAAGACGAAGCGGCTTGCCTCTGCCAGCCATGGATTTCTGATCTCCATGCCTCCCTGCTTGTGGCGGCTTTGAATGTGATCCAGGGGCTGTATTCTTCCAACCCATCACATGCTTCCTTGGAGATTTTGTAGGGTTCGTGGTGGATAGTGCGGAGTGCGCAGGTGGTTGCTGAGCTGGTGGTCTTTTAGTGGGAACTGGAGGCGGCTTCTGCGGTTTGTTGGCACGATGAAATTTTCCTGCCGCCGCTTCTGCCTTGATGGCGGCACCGAAACTGTTGACTTTTCTAGGCATTATTCCGCCAGTCGGGATCCTTTGTGTATGTATTGTAATGTACGTACGTGGATGGATGCGCGTTGCAAAAGCAAGCAGTGATGTGTGAAAATAACACTGAACTAAAGGTGTGGAATTGAGCTTTGATCAATGGTGAGGAAGCGTGAGGAAGAGTCACCTGATTGAATGCTACCATAGCGATTGCCTAATTACGAATCCGTCGATTACGTACCAAATAGCAGTGTTGTTCATGTCTCCCTCCGCCCCTATACCACCCTTCTTTGTATGTTGTGCCACGTACGTACATATGTACATACGTACCTACGTAACGTCAACGTACTACTTTACATACATAAGTACAAGAAGAACATAAGTACATAAGTACATAAGTACATAAGTACAGAAGTACATAAGTTAAGTACATATGTAGAAGAACAATACACATGTGTGGCGTTATGTGCTAATGCGTTGTTACGTTAGGTCTTACATAACCACATACATCAGGCCAATTTAGGCCAATTCGTATCATTTTGGTTTCATACAAAGCATGGTAAAGACCTACCCGTACTCCAACATGTAATAACGACGGTACACACAGATCCTGTTGGTGAAAGTTTGCACCATAACCGTGGAACAAACGGAAGGAAACTTCGCTTTCGCACCAACCGGGTACAAAATCAGTATTTATGCATTACGGCATTGCAAACCAAAACGGGGTGGACGTGGCAAGGTAGGGTAAAGAATGATCGGCCTACTATGCATGCCATAGTGTAACGACTCTTTGTGCTATGCTACTTTACTGTGCATGCATGCATACCTTTAGTTTTAATGCCTACTGTATCCAAGCACAACGTTGTATGGCCTTGCACTGTAAAATTACGCTGTCACCTTCTCCTATTGCTCAGCGGGTTGGGTTGAAAAAATTCAATCACCTTTTCCACTCTGCACCAAACGTGTACACACACTGTACAGTGTGTCACGGGCGGCGTCGCAATCAGTTTGCCGGTATCGATGTCTCATAGGCCGTTGTTTCGCTCCAATTCTTGTTTCTCGCCACTGTTTCAGGTTTTTTCCTGCCTCCAGTCGAATATCCGGCCCGCGCTCAACTCCTTCTTGCAATCTCGAGAGTCAAACGATCATTTCCTTCTAGTTGTCTGGTATTGCGTTTCTGACTGTCAGGTGAGCTTGGATTTAATTTTTATTTTTTCGCGTTTTCCTATTCTGGACTACGGT
>JASAMW010006284.1:0-7500 GCA_030247985.1 Epsilonema sp. ZAB3_2
GTGTTAGGCTGGCTTAGGCTTAGGGTTGGTGTTAGGCTTAGGCTTAGTGTTAGGCTGGCTTAGGCTTCGCTTAGGGTTGGTGTTAGGCTTTGACTTAATGTTAGACTGGCTTAGGCTTAGGGTTGGTGTTAGGCTTAGGCTTAGTGTTAGGGTTAGCTTTGGTTTTCACGCACCTGCATTTCACACATAACTGTGATAAAAATTAGTGTACCAAACGAAAAGTGTACGTACTAAAAAAAGTACTAAACGGTGGTGCCTTGAGTACCAATTAGGGGTGTACCAACAGCAAATTGTACGTATTGGGTACTGTACCAGGCGGAAATTGTACCAGGTGCGAAAAGTACCCTGAAGTCGCTATGGTAGTCATGGGTGGCTAATGAAAAGGGGGGTCTCGTCATAGTCTATACTGAGGGGGGTCTCGTCATAGGGGTCTCGTCATAGGGGGTCTCGTCGTAGCATATACAGAGGGGGTCTCGTCATAGGGGGTCTCGTCATAGCTTATGTACAGAGGGGGGTCTCGTCATAGGGGGTCTCGTCATTGCTGAAACACAGAGGGGGGTCTCGTCACAGTTTATACATAAGGGGTCTCGTCCCCCACCTGGGGGACATCCCCCGACTCGGGGACGTCGTCCCCCAACTGGGGGACGCTGGAGGCGACACTCAGCCACATTGTAGGAGGCGCCGCAAAAAACTCATAAACTTGATGTTTCAAGTTTATGTTACACCTGGGAGGCGAGCTCCAGGTCGGTATTTACCCAGCATTCTAAGGTGCGTGCAGAATTCTGTACACACCTTTTTGCCTGGGTAAACACCGACCTGTCTCAGGTGTAACATAAACTTGAAACATCAAGTTTATGAGTTTTTTGCGGCGCCTCCTACAATGTGGCTGAGTGTCGCCTCCAGCGTCCCCCAGTTGGGGGACGACGTCCCCAACTTGGGGGACGTCGGGGGTCTCGTCATGGGGTCTTGTCACAGGGCCCCTGTGACGAGACCCCCTATGACGAGACCCCCTATGACGAGACCCCTATGACGAGACCCCCCTATGACGAGACCCCCTATGACGAGATCCCCCTATGACGAGACCCCCTATGATGAGACCCCCCCCCACCCTGTGTATAGGCAATGACGAGACCCCTATGACGAGACCCCCCTCAGTATAGACTATGACGAGACCCCCCTTTTCATTAGCCACCCATGACTACCATAGCGACTTCAGGGTACGAAACGCATGAGTACGAAATGGCAAAGTACGGACAGGCGAAAGTACGAACAGCGTGTAAATCGTCCATACATACGTACCGTACGTTGCGTACACTGGTAGGTATGTATGTATGCACTTAGATATGTACTACAAACGTAACTGTGTAATGCAGTATAACTTACATACGCGTGCGTGCTGAAGGTATCGTGTTGTGCAGTACATACGCACAATAATATGTACGTACTTGGTCCATAGAAGGCCGAGCGGTGCAGTGGCCAAATGCCAGAGCGAATGAGCGTCGAAAGTCCAGAAGAAAGGCGGGAAATCCCAAAGCTCCAGCGAGAGAGCAGCCACTGCCCACACAACCACCAAAACGCACGGCCACACAGCACGCCAGCGACCACGGCGCCATTCACCAGCACAGAAACACAACCACGTCACCGAGTTCAAGATTCCTGAAAAGCAAAAAGGAATTTTCACCTTTGCACCGACATCTAGAAGACTTGTGTGGCAAACAATGCATGCTGCAAACAATCAATGAAGGGATGCATGGTGGAAGGTAGAAAATAGGGACGCCACGCTACATACCAACAATGACGCCAGCTTTCATGTTGTAGGAATAGTCGAAGGATGGCCTGCTCAGCAGATAATGCACATGATACACATAGTAGGCGAAGAAGGGCAGCGCCAAACTCACAGAGCCCATTGGATTACCAGGTGCCAAAACCCTGTAGGAAATCCAGATACTTAGTCACGCATCGAATAGGTACATAGTAACAGTACATGGAAAAAGCACTGACGTTATCCTACCTCAATAAGCTGAGATAAAAACCGAACAGGACGGACGCGAAAGCGCAGAAATAGTCCATTCTTTCGCTGAATGGCAGATCGCGCGTATGAAACAACGAGGACCACGTCCAAGTATAGACACCAAGCTGAAACACTCACAGCAATACTTCAAAGTAAGCACCGTTACCAAAGCATCAACGCCCAATGTGCAAAATAGTGCTCACCAAAGAATAAAGCAACCAGGCGCTGTACATTGGCACAGACGGCGACAGCTTGCGAAGAATACTGACTAGCATGTACAGAAAGGAGGCGAGATTCAAGAGGGAAAAGAAAACGGAAGCCGGTTCCTGCATACCCAAGATACGAACGAAAGGCCACTGAAAAATAGCTTCCAATATCACACCGTATCGTTCATTCGTTGCACTTTTGGTTGCTTGGTTGCACTGAACGAGGGCTAAACTGTTTAAAGAATACTGCGTATAACATCAGTACATATAATAGGGTAGTGTGGGGCAAAACCGCCCATGGGGAAATCCGCCCACCTATGGCGCCTTCAGGTTGTCAAGTGATAGCTTGGATCGAAGAAACAGAAGCAGAAGTTTTCCGATATACTTACATTTTCAAGAGCCATGTTTTGAATGGGAGTAAAAGCGCCATAGGTGGGCGGATTTGCTCCATGAGCGGTTTTATCCCACGCTACCCTACAGCAAAATACCTTGCCATGGAATTGAGGCACACCTCGGCCGGCACCCACAAATTCATTGACTGCTTCCCACATACACCAGTAACCGCACTCTTCTTCACATGTCCACAGCGTCAACCATAGATGCATAGACTGAGCAGCGTGAAAACTGAAAAACCAAAGCGAATTGCAACTATCATAGCCTTTGCCCATTCTCTGAGAAATTCATCCATGTTATAGTGCTTTTGAAACCAATACAACCACAGGGTCGAGCATTGCTCTGGATGTGACGTGTATCACACTGAATGACATATGTAGAACGAACATATGTTGTAGAACGAACATAACATACAGGGTGTCCCACGTAAACCTACCTAACGATCCAGTCTTATAACTTCTGTATTACAGTAGATGTCAAGCTGAAATTTTGTCCCCAGAAATCCAAGAATATGCCATTTGTTGTGGCAAAATTTGAGCCAGATAGCTCAACTAGGAACGAAATTACAGGCTTGGAAATGTTGGACCCTGTTTTCCCCATTTTCCACACTGAGCGTGGTTTTGGGACTAAAATCTCCTGCTGAGCATGGTCAAACAGCTCATCCAACATGGAAATATGGCGGAACAATAATGGCTGAACGTCGTCACGGTCCAGAACACAAAGAATACAAAATACAGGCGATTTACCGCCCATAACAGCCTTCAAGAAGCTGTCAAGGTCAATAGCGGCACCACTGATTTCAAAATGTTGAAAAACGTGGTCACAAATTTGCAAGCTCGTAATTTCATCCCTAGTTGACCTATCTGGCTCAAATTTTGCCACAACAAATGGCATATTCTTGGGTTCCTGGGGACAAAATTTGAGCTTGATAACTTCTGTAATACGGAAGTTATATGGCTGGATCATTAGGTAGGTTTACGTGGGACACCCTGTACATACCTCTGCTGTCCAGTAAGAGAGGAGCAATTGGCCTCTTTGCATACACCAAGACACTGTTGAAAGGCATTGGAATTGTCACCAATGGAGCCGAAACTACCAGGAATAATGTTGGAAGCTGCCACCCAAAGCGAGAGCAACTCCAAGGATTGACGATGCTGCTCCATAATTCTCTGATAAAGAAAAGCAAAACACGTTGTTCCTTTCAGCAGGTACGAAAGGCAGTCATGTAGTGTACGTCCATGAAGACTGGCACATAAACCAAGATTATCGGCACCAAAAGCAGAGGCACAAAGAATAAAATTTTATTCCAATTTATTTCACCAAATCCTACTAATAGTCTGACTGAATGATTGCTTGAGATATGCAACAAAAACCGTTATAATGTGCTTGCAACAATTTCATCCGCACTTCAAAATCATTGACCATATCATAGGTAAGTGTTACAACCATTTAGTTGGTACGGTACTGTTGTACGTATATTAGCAAGAGCACAACATCTACTCAATATTACTACCTGGAATTCACAACGAGATTATCGCAACACAAGTTCGATGGGACTTGGAAGAACATATCGCTTGGTGTACAGCTCTGACATGTCAAGTTATTGTAGTAAAATTATGCGCTTTAAAACTCACTCACGCATAGCAAATCCTGCCTCGAGCATGAAAATACAGAACGAATCCTACTTAGTACTCACCTTCTATTCTGGCGAACAATCTAGCAAACATAAAATGCAATATCACAAAAGAAAAGTGGACCTTGCACATGCTCCAATGAAAGCCAAAAGCACCATCACCGGTCATCGCGTAGGTTCACGTATGACGTCATTCAATGTCACGAGAGGTCAACGCAGTGACGTCACTGATGATCAGCTGGGCTACTTGCTTCGCGATTTCTTCCTCTTCTAGCTGGACAAAAACGTGCATCATTTTGCATATATCGGTCGCACAGCTATGCATACGCGGCATGTACAAAAATTGATGTACAGGGTGTCTCATAATAAACCGAACACTTTTCCGTGCATGTAACTCTGGAACCACATGTTAAATTTTCATTCGGTTTTTTGTATTTCGTAGCCAAGGCTTCAACTTAGATGTGTACAAAATTTTAGCTTCGTAGGCCCAGTGGAAGGTGCTCAAACACCTTCTTTCTCCGGCGGTCAAAAACGAGGGTTTTTCTAACTGGTAGTGCCGATTTAGGGGTCTTTTATGCATGGGTCCAAGATAAAATTAGTCTCATAATGAAAAAAGAGGTCCCCAAATGCTAGAAAATGTGTATCTCATGCACTATCCTCAGTGCCACCATAGCAAACGCATGGAACAGGGTATCTTGAAAAATTAAGACTGAAATTTTCTCCATACTGAAGAAAAACGTCGATTTTGAGCTTCTAGATTCAAACCGTCGCAACTTCCGAAGTATGCGGAGAAAATAGTTGAAATTTTGTACACATCTAAGTTGAAGCCTTGGCTACTAAATATAAAAAACCGCATGAAAATCTAATGTTTGATTCCAGAGTAACATGCACGGAAAAGTGTTCGGTTTATTATGAGACACTCTGTACTTACCTTCGATGAATTGTTAGTGACCAGTTCCTTCACTTTCGATGTCAATTTCTTTCCTACAATAAACAAACCATGACAGGTTTTATTTCTACCAGTGGCCCGTTACAGCTTCGCAGTAAAATCCTTTTGCAGATCTGGCAACCCTTTTGCAAAATCTGGCAACCCTTTTGCAGATCTGGCAAGGCAACCCTGTTGTAGATCGTGATCTGTCAACATATTATGCATCTGGCAACCACTGTGGGCAGTTGGCAAAAAGTATTTGCAAGATCTGGCAACCCTATAGCAGAGTTGGCAACCCTATGGCAGATCTGGCAACCCTTTTCCCGCATAGATCTGACAACCCTTTCGCAGGTCTGGCAACCCTTTTGCGCATTTAGCAATCTGGCAACCCTTTTGCGCATTTAGCAATCTGGCAACCCTTTGCAAATCTGGCAACCCATTAGCGCATCTCGCGTTTTAGTCTCGTGTGCACTTTCGGGCGTGACCATTTGCAAACGCTGGCTTGAAAACCTGCGTCGTTTGGTTTCTGTGGCATTTAGTACTAAAATATCGATTATCGATCGATTATTGATGATCGGCTGAACAGATCAAAAATCGCAGGTCTTTCTGGCGTTCTCGGGGCCATAAGCGCTTGAAAGAGCCCTGGATGGATGATGTAGCTGCAAAATTGAGTGAGTTATGAGTGAATCTGCGCGCTTTTAGTACTAAAATATCGATTATCGATCGATTATTGGCGATCGGATGATCAGATCAAAAATCGAAGGCCTTCCTGGCGCCCTTGGGCTTATAAGCTTTCGAATGAGCCATTGGTGAACGCTGTAGCTGCAAAACTGAGCGAGTTTATTGCATCACACACACACAGACAGACAGACAGACACACATCAGCCCTATTTGTTAGTAGATAAGTTTCGTAGATACGATACGTACAGAAGCAACGAAGCTCCTTACTCTTGCGGTCTTGAACGACAGAATTGTCAAACTCCCGTTGATACCGACCCAAAGAATCTACTTTTCCAAAGGATAACCTGCAAAGAGAAACCTGCATATTCTTCACTTCGACTAACCCAAATGCACTGTACGTATACGCTAGACAAGTACAGTACATACAACAACTACTACGTACGTAAGGTTGCGGTACCATCAAGCTCCCAGAAGAGTTGTATGTACATCGTGGGTTGGTGTGGACAGCTTGAAAAACCAAACGGTGTCTAGGCGATGATTGAGTCATGTACTCCTAGAGAAAGTCATGTACACCTAGAGAAAAAGAAGTGGGCATTTTCTCTCTAGGAGCACATGAGCAATTTTAGGAGTACATGACTCAATCAACGCCTACTGTTGTAGACAGCAAGCGCTTCCGTCGGCTGGTACTCTTCTTTCGCAACTGTCTACGCGCGCACGCGCGCCGTAGTTTGTACGCGGCGCATAGACACCCTTTGGTTTTTTAACGCTGTCAACACCAACCCAGGGTGTACAACTTTTCTGGGAGCTTGAGGGGTACCTACCCGGAATTGGGTCGATGATGCAGCTCCTTCTCGCTCGCATTGCATATGGTGGAGGGACAGGAATCCAAGCTCACGCTGTCTGCCGTTCCGTCAGAGGCTAATCGCTGGCGCAGACTGCTGGAATCAAAGGCGAGCAGGGTGTTCTTGGTGCGAAATCCGTCCAGGGAGGAGAAGTTGCTGGAGGAGTGATCGCTGCCCGTCGTGCTGCCTCTTCTCCGCGGCAGGCGAGAGCTGGGGTCGGGCAGCTCCAGCGTATTGCGCAGCGTATGCTCCAGGGAAGCCAGATACTTCTGGTAGAGATTGCTCCGGATAAAGGCGGGTAGATGATTCTGAAAGAGCAGGGAGATGCATACTGTATACTGTATGTATATATACTGTATGTATAGTATAGTAGTGCGGAGGGAGTAATACGGGCCACACCCCATCCTATCTCCTGTTGGAAGAATAAAGTAAGTAGTGACCACGTTATCAAAATGATCATTGCATTTTCATCTGTGGCAAGACAGCAACATTTCTTCTCTCTGTCTGATGAAGATTACTCAGTTCCTATATTCGCCGTCTCCACTAAGCAAAGATGAAGCAGAGGTGGCCTCGAATTTCCCCTGACCCGAATTACACCCCGCACTACCCAATGTTTTACTATGTATTGCTCGTATCTAATGTGTACACTGTTTTACCCTTTCTAGAATGGCGTAAACCAACTTGACAGGGCCAGAGAAGCAGTCGGGAAGCGGCCCTCCCTCCCGACAGGCTCTTTCAAGCTCTTATGGCCCTGAGAACGCCAGAAAGACCTGCGATTTTTGATCTGATCAGCCGATCATCAATAA
>JASAMW010006287.1:0-19372 GCA_030247985.1 Epsilonema sp. ZAB3_2
GTGCATACGTAGAGCGGCGCATTTGCATTGAAGAGCGGCTGTATTTGCATCCACTGCTCCTCGCGTTTCTTGACAACGCGGCGGCGTGGCAGCGGAAAACACTCTGACCCATAGGAAGGACTCTCGACCCATGTCTTGTGCTGGCTTTCTTACATGGTTCCCCGGGGACAGTCCTGCCCGCATGACGGTCGAGCCCGGGGCCAGTTGTGCCAGTTCTTGAGGCTCAGCGGCTTCACAGCTCACATGAGGTTGCTAGCGGCTCTGCAGTGAGGCGCAGGAGGGTCCTTCCTTGCCCAAGCCCAAATTGCCCTTGAAGCAGGTAGAAAGTAGCCCTGTAGAGTTGTAGGTAGTTGGTAGTAGTAGCCATCCTCTGCTGTCCATGCCTAGGCCTACGGCTACATACAGTTAAGCTACAATTAATTGTACTTAGTACAGTTACACATAGAACTAACCTAATACATACCAAAGTATTAGCTACAATACTGGGAAAACTGACAAGTACAAACAGGCAAGGATAAAATACAAGTATGCACTAATACAGCTAAAAAAGGAAAGCATAAGCTAAGTCCTATAAGCACAAGGTCAACCAAAAACTAGATGCCTAAGCAGAGATAAATCAAAACTACACAGGCCATATGATCTTTAGCACACCCTAGGAGCTCAAAAAAAAGGTCTCAAAACACAAGAGTAGCACAGCCCACCATAGAGCAACAACTCCAAGTACTGTACATTACAAACCTATCTATGTACAGTACGTTCTGTGCATACCTACCTACACTTACATACGCACACATAACATGCATAAAGATACTTTTCACTACATCATTCTTAAAAATATACATAGGGAGGCTACATTACATACCTATGTACATAGGTACCTATATTCCCCGTGGAATAGCTTTTATGCGTCATAACATAGGTATATCTCAATAAGAAACTACGTATAAAAATAGTTTCTTACCTGGGCGCTTATGTACGCTCGGCCCCGCTCGAGCCACAAATTGTCCATGGCTTCGTATGTTTCAAAAATTCGCAGATGTTCCATTTGCGATTTTCACCTTTCTGTTTCTTATGGAACATCTGCGCAGTTTAGAAAATAGTCCAACCATGGACAATATGCGGTCGAGCGAGGCGAGCTTACTTCATACTTGAGGGCACCGGGTACATACAGTAGATACCTATCTACGGTATGTATAAAGTTGTCTGGGATTGCATGTACGTATGTACGTATATTTATGTACAGGGTGTCTTTTTTCTCTGATATGATTTTGACTCAGGTGTTACCCTGCACCGATTTCGCTCAAATTTTCCCCACAGATTCCCGAGCGTTTACCATTTACTTGGTAAAAATTTCGAGTTAAAATTCTGCACTGGCATTCAGAATTATCCCCTTCTTTTCAAACCGGCAATTTGTTTAGCTTTTTCTACCGACTTTTTACTGCCACAAGATTGAAATACTCTTTTTGGAGCCGAATGGCTTTTCTGGAAGAGCAAAATAGTTTCAACAAGATGGAACCTAAGCCCTAAACGGACGAAAAACATTGACAGTGTTGGTGGCATTGCTTGGAGAGTGTCTCATTTCTCATCAGTGCTGCTCATGCCTCATCAGTGCTGCATCATCGAGCTGATGAGCCATAATCACCAGATTTGATGACTCCCGAGTTCTTTCTGGGAGTGCAAAGAAGGAAAAAAGGTCAACAGACAATCCCAAAGCCGTTTATTCGGAAAAATGCATCAGTATTGCCATTTGCCATGTTTTTCAATATTTTGATGGAAGAATCGTAGTAGTAGTCGAAAATTATGGTGAAAATGGTGAAAAATTGTGATCGAATTTTTCTCCGCTGTATTTCTCAATGCCAGTGCAGAATTTTAACTCGAAATTTTTACCAAGTAAATGGTAAACGCTCGGGAATATGTGAGCAAAATTTGAGCGAAATCGGTGCAGGGTAACCTGTCCAAATTGGCAGTCAAAATCGTATCAGAGAAAAAAAGACACCCTGTAGGAATATATGATATAAATTTCTAGAAGAGATATCGATGCTGCTACTCAAAGAAACTAAGAGTCTGCAATTGCGGCGCTTCTGGTTATTGCGGTGGACAAATTAACAACAACTCCAACTACTAGCACACCTTCAACTACTCCCTACTACAACCCCAACTACTACTCCTACATCTACTCCAATAACTACTCCAACAAGTACCCCAACAACAACGCCATCGTCGACCCCTACAACAACCCCAACTACTACTCCAACAAGCACTCCAACAACTACTCCAAGCAGTACCCCAACTACAACGCCATCTTCTACCCCAACAACAACTCCAACTATAACTCCAACTACACGAACTCCTTCAACGCTCTCCCCCACCACTACTCCAACCAGTACCCCAACTACAACTCCGACTACAACTCCAACTAGTACTCCGACTAGTACTCCGACTACAACGCCAACGTCAACGCCAACGACGACCGGTAAACAAACTGTCATCCCATTCTTGGGCAAATTTGCTATTACGAATCAGCAAAATTGTTGAACAAGCGATCTCAAATAAGAAAGCGGCGCACAGAACAAATCTTTCTTGCTGTTTTGCAGTTGGACCAATGTGCAGCTTCACCTTCAAGAACCCAACAGCCAATCCCCAGGACATATTTCTCCCGGAAAACATGTGCGGTACGGCAACCAGTTCACAGTAGCACTTGGACCTGCAGCTTTCCGGCTTCATCAAACGCGACAATTCTCAGCGGGCAGTGCCACTTGTCCGTTTAACAATGGCACAGGTAAATACTAATAGTTTTTGCCATCACCAATCCAAGTGGATGTGCCACGTACACTGCAAAGCCTCTCTACCATGTCCCCCCATAACGTTAGGATGTAATGCCAATGCCACTTCTATTACAGCTAGTCCTGTTGCAACAGTAGCTCAACAAGGCCAAACAATTGCTATTGTGAACATGTCGTCGATAGCCTGTCCCGCAAGTTTTACTTAATGCTGAAATCATGCATGGCAGTGTTTTTTTGAGTTTGCGGTGGCGTCTGGCCGTCTGATCTTTTGTGAGTTTTTTTAATAATACAAATCTTGAGCTGGGATTAAAGGTCGGTGGTAGTCGGTATAGAATAGATTTGTTATATACACTTATTTATTTGAGATCGCTTGTTCAAACAATTCTGCTGATCTGTAAGAGCAAATTTGCCCAAGAAATGGGATGACAGTTTGTTTACCGGTCGTCGTTGGCGTTAACGTTGGCGTTGTAGTTTGCACAGTATGGAGTTGAAGTACTAGTTGGAGTTGTAGTCGGAGTTGTAGTTGGGTACTGGTTGTAGTAGTAGTTAGAGTGGTTGAAGGAGCACGTGTTGGTGAAGTTGTAGTTGGAGTTGTTGTTGGGGTAGAAGATGGTGTTGTAGTTGGGGTTGCTTGGAGTAGTTGTTGGAGTGCTTGTTGGAGTAGTAGTTGGGGTTGTTGTAGGGGTGGACGATGGGGTTGTTGTTGGGGTACTTGTTGGAGTAGTTATTGGAGTAGATGTAGGAGTAGTAGTTGGGGTTGTAGTAGGAGTAGTTGAAGGTGTGCTAGTAGTTGGAGTTGTTGTTGGGGTAGTTGTCGGTGTGAATGAACTGCCAGAAAAACAACCAATCCTTTCCAAAAATATATGATTCTGCTTTAGGGAAAGAATGGAGGACATAGTGGAAACGAAAGAGAAGTATCCCTGGCATATACAATATGCGCCCCAATTATTTGATAGCCCTATATAAAATATCCAATAATTATTTGGATTTTACGAAACCAAATAACCGGGAAAACCCCCAATTATTTGGTTTCGTGAAACCCAATAATTTGGTTTTGCAAAACCCAAATGATTGGGCATGCAAATAATTGGATATTTCAAAAACCCAAATTTGGGGCGCATAGGTATCAGCCCAGGGATGCTTTCTTTTGTTTACGTTACGTCTCATTTTTCCCCTGTGTAAGAATTATATATTTTCTGGTAATGCTACGTACAATGTAAGTACATGCCTACTGGTCAAAGTATATTTACATTTATTTAGTACACATATATACTGTACATATGACCTGCCTGTTGTAACTGTGGCGTAGGCAATACACGTAGCTACCTTGCCTAAACGTGTAGGTAGTGTAGTAATAACATGCACATACACACTTGTACCAGTACAAGAAATGTTTTACATGATTGTGGATAGGTCGTTGCGACGTCGCAAACTTCCATGTAATATTTATTTCCCGCGTGTTGAAAGTCGATTTTGCGAACGATTTGTTGGTCCCCGTGGTTCCAGGAATGGAGTTGATGTTAATTTGTCCACCGCAATAACCAGAAGCGCCGCAATTGCAGACTCTTAGGTTCTTTGAGTAGCAGCATCGATATCTCCTCTGAAATTTATATCATATATTCCTACAGGGTGCTCCTTTTTCTCTGATACGATTTTGACTGCCAATTTGGACAGGTTACCCTGCACCGATTTCGCTCAAATTTTGCTAACATTCCCGAGCGTTTACCATTTTCAATGGTAAAAATTTCGAGTTAAAATTCTGCACTGGCATTGAGAAATACAGCGGAGAAAATTAGATCACAATTTTTCACCATTTTCACCATAATTTTCGACTACTACTACGATTCTTCCATCAAAATATTGAAAAAACATGGCAAATGGCAATACTACGGCATTTTTCCAAAACAAACGGCTTTGGGATTGTCTGTTGACCTTTTTTCCTTCTTTGCATCCCAGAAGAACTCGGGAGTCATCAAATCTGGTGATTATGGCTCATCAGCGATGATGCAGCACTGATGAGGCATGAGACACCACTGATGAGAAATGAGACACTCTCCAAGCAATGCCATCAATATTCACTGTCAATGTTTTTTCTTCCGTTTAGGGCTTAGGTTCCATCTTGTTGAAACTATTTTGCTCTTAGGAAAGAGCCGTTCGGCTCCAAAAAGAATATTTCAATCTTGTGGCAGTAAAAAATCGGTAGAAAAAGCTAAACAAATTGCCAGGAACTTTGAAAAGAAGGGATAATTCTAATGCCAGTGCAGAATTTTAACTCGAAATTTTTACCAAGAAAACGGTAAACGCTCGGGAATATGTGGAAAATTTGAGCGAAAATTGGTGCTAGGGTAACACCTGAGTCAAAATCGTATCAGAGAAAAAAGACACCCTGTACATAAATATACGTACATACGTACATGCAATCCCAGACAACTTTATACATACCGTAGATAGGTATCTACTGTATGTACCCATACCTGCGTGTTGAAGTAAGCTCGCCTCGCTGGACCGCATATTGTCCATGGTTGGACTATTTTCTAAACTGCGCAGATGTTCCATAAGAAACAGAAAGGTGAAAATCGCAAATGGAACATCTGCGAATTTTTGAAAATGGTCCAGCCATGGACAATTTGTGGTCCAGCGAGCCGAGCGTACATCAACACCCCGGTAAAGACTTCCTTATACGTAGTTGTCTATTGAATACACCTATGTTATGACGCATAAAAAGCTATTCCACGGGGAATATAGGTACCTACGTACATAGGTACGTAATGTAGCCTCCCTATGCTGTAGGAATGATGGTGAAAAGTATCTTTATGCATGTTATGTGTGCGTAGGAACACCAAGAAGACGCAAGAGAGGTCAATGTACAGTACTGCAAGTTGTGATGTGGCTGGGCTATTCTGCTCTCCAGAAGTCGCAAAAGGGAAAGGGGATCCGTCACACCGGAAGGAGCGAGCAGCGCCGTCAAGAAGCGAGACGGGCAAAAGACCTACCCATCACCAATCAAAAGGAGCATCAAAAATCGGAGTCCGGTCACAGGACGCCAAAGTCGCGTGCCCAAATCACCAGCCACAGCAGAAAAAAAGCGAAAGATCATTCACCACACAATACAAAAAAAAAAGCGGGACGCAAAGATCCCAACCCAACCCGCAAGCCACGGGCAGCAAAAAAGTCCAGGCAGGGCAGTCCACAGCGATGCCGCGCGACAAAGCAGAACCACCCAGCCAGGCCCAAGGACTCCACACAGGGCCCGGCCCCGCAGGTCACGCAGACCAAGCTCAAAAAAGAGCAAAACCACCCCTCCCCATCAACCGGCAAACAGGAGCCACCGCCCTCCAGAGAGCAACGGCAGCGAGAGGCGCAGCGCAGAAGACAAAAAAGAGCAAGCAAAAACAAAGGACAGCAGGAAAAGAGAGCAAGGAAGCAGGCAAAAAGAAAGGCAGGGCGAGTCCAGGACAGAGAGCAAGCAAAGAGAGCGAGGACGCAGAAGGAAACTCATACCAGGAGGAAAAGCGACTCCCGGCACGAGCAGAGCAGCACGGCGAGGCAGCAGAGCGGAAACAGAGGCGCGGCAAAAAGACCGCGGCGCTGTCAAACAAGGCGTTTCTCGACGCGCATTCTCCAGACAGCGGCGCATCAAAGAGCGCAGCATCACGCTCCTCGCGTCTCTCTACAACGCGCGCGGCAGCAAACACCAACAAAAACCCACCACAGCAACCCACGCCAAAGCAGCCCGCACAGCAGGCAAGCCGCAGCGCCAAGCCAAAGCAGCGCTCCAAGCAAGCCCCGCCCAAGCACCAAAAAAGCCCAAGCAAGAGCCACCGCCACAGCACCAAAAAACAATGTATAGTGTAGGTAGGTATGCACAGAACGTACTGTACATAGATAGGTTTGTACTATGTACAATACATACAATAATAGGATATAAAAAAAAAACAGGCAAAAAAAAAGCAAAAAGAAAAAAAAAACAAGCAAAAAAAAAAAAAAGAGCAAAAGAAAACAAAACCACACAGGCCAATACAAGCAGACGACAACCAAAACTACTCCAAAAAACCAAAAACACGTCCACCCCAGCAAAACAAGTCACCACTCTCACACAAGCATCCAAAAACTCCAAGCAGTACCCCAAAAAGCCATCTCACAAATCCACTACAACAAAACACCCAAACACAACCACTCCAACCAGTACCCCAACTACAACCCAAACTCCAACAGTACTCCAAGACTCAAAAGCAACGTCAAGCAAAACAAAAACGTCACCCAGCAAAGCACAACACAAAAACAAAGCACAAAAAAAAGCGCAAAAAACCCACCAAAAACAGCTCACAAAACCCAAGCAACCAATCCTCAAAAAAAACAAAACCAACACCCACCCACCCAAAACACACACACCACAAAAAAACACAAAAAAAACACACACAACAAAAAAAAAGTACTTGGAGTTGTTGCTCTATGGTGGGCTGTGCTACTCTTGTGTTTTGAGACCTTGTAGGGTGTGCTAAAGATCATATGGCCTGTGTAGTTTTGATTTATCTCTGCTTAGGCATCTAGTTTTTGGTTGACCTTGTGCTTATAGGACTTAGCTTATGCTTTCCTTTTTTAGCTGTAATTAGTGCATACTTGTATTTTATCCTTGCCTGTTTGTGCTTGTCAGTTTTCCCAGTATTGTAGCTAATACTTTGGTATGTATTAGGTTAGTTCTATGTGTAACTGTACTAAGTACAATTAATTGTAGCTTAACTGTATGTAGCCGTAGGCCTAGGCATGGACAGCAGAGGATGGCTACTACTACCAACTACCTACAACTCTACAGGGCTACTTTCTACCTGCTTCAAGGGCAATTTGGGCTTGGGCAAGGAAGGACCCTCCTGCGCCTCACTGCAGAGCCGCTAGCAACCTCATGTGAGCTGTGAAGCCGCTAAGACTCAAGAACTGGCACAACTGGCCCCGGGTTCGACCGTCATGCGGGCATGACTTTCCCCTGGGAACCATGTAAGAAATCCAGCTCAAGACATGGGTCGAGAGTCCTTCCTATGGGTTGAGAGTGTTTTCCGCTGCCACGCCGCCGCGTTGTCAAGAAACGCGAGGAGCAGTCGATGCAAATACAGCCGCTCTTCAATGCAAATGCGCCGCTCTACGTATGAAGAAAGAATGCGCCGATCAAAAGAAAGTCGCGGCAGGAAATCAGCCAGCCCAGACGCCCAAATATGTATCATATAAAAGACGAGCGCAGCGCCCGATTCCTCAGTCTTCTCCCATCTTTTGCCAGCGCCTACTCGTCTCTATCTGCGCTCTGCTGGCCCATCAGATCTGCTCAGCCGCGATCCTGCTGGCTCAGTGCCAAGGGGAGTCGCTATTACATACCTACCCTGGTATGGAAAGCGTCCTCCTTCTTAGGCAAGTCCAAGTCGCTACCATCCATCAGCTGCTACTGGGCCAAGAAGCAGATCATCCGTCTAGCTGAGCTGCTACTGAGGACTCAGCCCTGCCCTTCTCTTCTGCCAGCCATTAGCCTACGTTTCTTTACCTGCTAACCTACTGCTTTTACCTGCATGTCCTTTGTTTGTTATACATTCGCTAATGCCTCTTTTTACCTGCTTATCTGCTGATAAACTCTTACCTGCCTATCACTGCACAACACTACCCATCCGCTACTGCCACACGTCTCAACGCCATACCTACTTCGGAGGGCGGTAGGAGAGTCTCCCAACTGTACTTAAGGCCAGGTTGATAGGGAGGGGTGACCTTGCTATGCCTAGGAGTAGCCCATTCTCACACGAGCTTGGTCTGCATCGAAGTACTACCCGAGCCAGGCCCTGAGTGTGGATTCGATCCCTTTGGGCCCTAGAGTCCTGAGGTGGTCCCAGTCTGCTTGAGTGTCCGCGCGGCATACGGCTCGTCGGACTGCCCTCAAGCCCTGGACTTTGTTTGCTGCCACAACCGTAAGGTTCCCAGCAGGGGTTCGGGGTTGGGAATCTTACAAATTGCCAGGCAAAAATTGTTTAGTTTTACCATGTACATAACATAGTGTGGTGAAATGAAATAACTATTCGCAGTTATTTCACAGGTCTGTTACGTGGCTGGTGATTTGGGCAACGCGACAATTTTTGGCGATCCTAACGTGACCGGACTCACCGATTTTATCTACAATACGTTCCTTAAACCAACAGCTGGATGCGATTTCATCGGCGATCGACTTACAGTTGGGGACTTGTACAATGTCAGTCTCAGGGCTGTCTACGTCAACGGCGCAATACTCACTCCATCTGGCGAGTAAGACAGAGTAGACCGACAGTACTTTCACCTTTTGCGACTATAAACTATGAAAAGCAAGAATAGCCCAGCCCACCATAGAGCAACAACTCCAAGTACTGTACATTACAAACCTATCTATGTACAGTACGTTCTGTGCATACCTACCTACACTTACATACGCACACATAACATGCATAAAGATACTTTTCACCATCATTCCTACAGCATAGGGAGGCTACATTACATACCTATGTACATAGGTACCTATATTCCCCGTGGAATAGCTTTTATGCGTCATAACATAGGTATATTCAATAGACAACTACGTATAAGGAAGTCTTTACCGGGGTGTTGATGTACGCTCGGCTCGCTGGACCACAAATTGTCCATGGCTGGACCATTTTCAAAAATTCGCAGATGTTCCATTTGCGATTTTCACCTTTCTGTTTCTTATGGAACATCTGCGCAGTTTAGAAAATAGTCCAACCATGGACAATATGCGGTCCAGCGAGGCGAGCTTACTTCAACACGCCGGTATGGGTACATACAGTAGATACCTATCTACGGTATGTATAAAGTTGTCTGGGATTGCATGTACGTATGTACGTATATTTATGTACAGGGTGTCTTTTTTCTCTGATACGATTTTGACTCAGGTGTTACCCTGCACCGATTTCGCTCAAATTTTCCCCACATATTCCCGAGCGTTTACCATTTACTTGGTAAAAATTTCGAGTTAAAATTCTGCACTGGCATTCAGAATTATCCCCTTCTTTTCAAACCGGCAATTTGTAGCTTTTTCTACCGACTTTTTACTGCCACAAGATTGAAATACTCTTTTTGGAGCCGAACGGCTCTTTCCTAAGAGCAAAATAGTTTCAACAAGATGGAACCTAAGCCCTAAACGGACGAAAAACATTGACAGTGTTGGTGGCATTGCTTGGAGAGTGTCTCATTTCTCATCAGTGCTGCTCATGCCTCATCAGTGCTGCATCATGAGCTGATGAGCCATAATCACCAGATTTGATGACTCCCGAGTTCTTTCTGGGAGTGCAAAGAAGGAAAAAAGGTCAACAGACAATCCAAAGCCGTTTATTCGAAAAAATGCATCAGTATTGCCATTTGCCATGTTTTTCAATATTTTGATGGAAGAATCGTAGTAGTAGTCGAAAATTATGGTGAAAATGGTGAAAAATTGTGATCTAATTTTCTCCGCTGTATTTCTCAATGCCAGTGCAGAATTTTAACTCGAAATTTTTACCAAGTAAATGGTAAACGCTCGGGAATATGTGAGCAAAATTTGAGCGAAATCGGTGCAGGGTAACCTGTC
The DNA here is from genome assembly GCA_030247985.1 of Epsilonema sp. ZAB3_2. Taxonomy (NCBI): domain Eukaryota; kingdom Metazoa; phylum Nematoda; class Chromadorea; order Desmodorida; family Epsilonematidae; genus Epsilonema; species Epsilonema sp. ZAB3_2. Next base: position 10,369 of record JASAMW010006287.1, read on the forward strand.
CAAATTGGCAGTCAAAATCGTATCAGAGAAAAAAGTCACCCTGTAGGAATATATGATATAAATTTCTAGAGAGAGATATCGATGCTGCTACTCAAAGAAACTAAGAGTCTGCAATTGCGGCGCTTCTGGTTATTGCGGTGGACAAATTAAGATCAACTCCATTCCTGGAACCACGGGACCAAATCAAATCGTTCGCAAAATCGACTTTCAACACGCGGGAAATAAATATTACATGGAAGTTTGCGACGTCGCAACGACCTATCCACAATCATGTAAAACATTTCTTGTACTGGTACAAGTGTGTATGTGCATGTTATTACTACACTACCTACACGTTTAGGCAAGGTAGCTACGTGTATTGCCTACGCCACAGTTACAACAGGCAGGTCATATGTACAGTATATATGTGTACTAAATAAATGCAAATATACTTTGACCAGTAGGCATGTACTTACGTTGTACGTAGCATTACCAAAAATATATAATTCTTGCTCAGGGGAAGAATGGAGGACGTAACGTAAACAAAAGAAAGCATCCCTGGGCTGATACCTATGCGCCCCAAATTTGGGTTTTTGAAATATCCAATTATTTGCATGCCCAATCATTTGGGTTTTGCAAAACCAAATTATTGGGTTTCACGAAACCAAATAATTGGGGGTTTTCCCGGTTATTTGGTTTCGTAAAATCCAAATAATTATTGGATATTTTATATAGGGCTATCAAATAATTGGGGCGCATATTGTATATGCCAGGGATACTCTCTTTCGTTTCCACTATGTCCTCCATTCTTTCCCTAAAGCAGAATCATATATTTTTGGAAAGGATTGGTCGTTTTTCTAGGCAATTCATTCACACCGACAACTACCCCAACAACAACTCCAACTACTAGCACACCTTCAACTACTCCTACTACAACCCCAACTACTACTCCTACATCTACTCCAATAACTACTCCAACAAGTACCCCAACAACAACGCCATCGTCCACCCCTACAACAACCCCAACTACTACTCCAACAAGCACTCCAACAACTACTCCAAGCAGTACCCCAACTACAACGCCATCTTCTACCCCAACAACAACTCCAACTACAACTCCAACTACACGTACTCCTTCAACCACTCCGACTACTACTCCAACCAGTACCCCAACTACAACTCCGACTACAACTCCAACTAGTACTCCGACTAGTACTCCGACTACAACGCCAACGTCAACGCCAACGACGACCGGTAAACAAACTGTCATCCCATTCTTGGGCAAATTTGCTATTACGAATCAGCAAAATTGTTGAACAAGCGATCTCAAATAAATAAGTGTATATAACAAATCTTTCTTGCTGTTTTGCAGTTGGACCAATGTGCAGCTTCACCTTCAAGAACCCAACAGCCAATCCCCAGGACATATTTCTCCCGGAAAACATGTGCGGTACGGCAACCAGTTGCAGTAGCACCTGCACCTGCAGCTTTCCGGCTTCATCAAACGCGACATTCTCAGCGGGCAGTGCCACTTGTCCGTTTAACAATGGCACAGTAAATACTAATGTTTTTGCCATCACCAATCCAAGTGGATGTGCCACGTACACTGCAAAGCCTTCTACCATGTCCCCCATAACGTTAGGATGTAATGCCAATGCCACTTCTATTACAGCTAGTCCTGTTGCAACAGTAGCTCAACAAGGCCAAACAATTGCTATTGTGAACATGTCGTCGATAGCCTGTCCCGCAAGTTTTACTTCATGCTGAAATCATGCATGGCATTGTTTTTTTGCGTTTGCGGTGGCGTCTGGCCGTCTGATCTGTTGTGAGTTTTTTTAATAATACAAATCTTGAGCTGGGATTAAAGGTCGGTGGTAGTCGGTATAGAATAGATTTGGTCTGATCACTGTCATCGTCATGGTGTGTTCGTTTATTTCATGGGATAATTAGGCCTATTACTTATTTTGAAGTTTTCAATTTTCATTGCATTTAGATACCGTAGGCCTATTTTGGTAACACATACATGTACTACGTATAGTGATACTATTTTTTGTGAGTGCAATTTATTGGATATTTGCTTTCATGTATGTACACATGTGATATGGGTTAATATACATACAATATTGGTCTGGGATTAAAGTCCGATGGTAAAATTACATAGGGTGCAGTTCGTAGGCCATAATCTGGAGTTAGATACAGATATTGAGCTGGGATTAAAGGGCGGTGGTAATAATAGGCCTGTTCGTTCACTGTTATGGTCACGTTCAGAATACTGTGTTTGTTTATTTCATGGGATATTACTATTTTGAAGTTTATCATTGCATGAAATATTTTGGTAACACACACTAGTGATATTTTTTGTGATGAACAATTATTGGATATTTTGTTTACATACAGTACATGCGATGTGGAATACAAACATTGAGCTGGGATTAAAGGCCGGTGGTAATATTAGGCTTGATCATTGTCATGGCGTCACGTTAACACATACCCCGAGGAGCCGTCATTGTTGTCAACAACTTGTTCATTTGTTGTTCGTTTGTTGTCGGTGTTGTTGTCCATTTTTGTATGGTTGTTGTCAGTTAAAAACAACAACAACAACAGTATAAAAACGGACAAACAAACCGACAACAAACGAACAACAAGTTTGTTGTCCGTTTTTGTACTGTTGTTGTCCAAACCGACAACAAACCATACAAAAACGGACAACAAAAGGAACAACAAAATGAACGAGTTCTTGACAACAATGACGGATTCTCGGGGTATGTGTTAAAAATGCTGTATTTGTTTATTTCATTGGATCCTGATATTTTGTACAGGGTTATTTATTTCTCCTGGATGATTTTGATTACAAATTTTAACAGGTTACCCTACACCGATTTCGCTCGAATTTTGCCCACATATTCCCGAGCGTTTACCATTTACTTGGTAAAAATTTCGAGTTAAAATGCTGCACTGGAAGAGTAGAAATACAGCAGAGAAAATGAGACCACGATTTTTCAACATTTTCACCATAACCTTTTACTACTGCTAATTTCTCCCATCAAAATTTCGGAAAACATGGCAAGTGGCATGCTGCAATTTTTCAAATGGTAAACGGCTTTGTATTTCTTTGTAGACCATTTTTCCTTCTCTACAACCCCAGAGAAAATTCCGAGAGTCATCATATCAGTGACTATAGCTCATCAGCTGAGGATGCAGCACTGATGAGGCATGAGCAGCACTGATGAGGAATGAGACAATCTCCAAACAATGCCACCAAAGCTGTCAATGTTTTTTGGATGCTTAGTGCTTGCTTAGGTTCCATCTTGCTAAAACTATTTTGCCCCTAGGATAAGAGCCGCTGGGCTCCAAAAAGAATCTTTCAATCATTTAGCAGTAAAAGTTAGTAGAAAAAGCTCGAAATTGCAATTTAGAAAGGAAGGGGAAATTCTGACCACCAATACAGTATTTCACCTCGAAATTTTTACCAAGTAAATGGTAAACACTCGGGAATATGTGGGCAAAATTTGAGCAAAATCGGTGCAGGGTAACCTGTTGAAATTGGCAATCAAAATCATCCAGAAGAAATAAATCACTGTAGTTATCATTGCATCAAATATTTTGGTAATACACACTATGATATTTTTTGTGGCGCACGCTTGATTGGATATTTGCTTGCATGCATGTGATGTGGGTTTGAAATAAAATTGGTTTCGGGGTAAAGGCCGGCAGTAATATTAGGCCAGATGCTGGAATATTCCAAATGCAGAATGCACCCTACCACAACACTAAGGCCTAGTTTGCCAAAACTACAGGGTGTCTCACGTAGATCTCCCTAATGATCCAGCCTTATAACTTCCGTATTACAGTAGATATCAAGCTGAAAATTTGTCCCCAGATACCCAAGAATATGCCAAAATTTATGGCAAAATTTCAGCCAGATAGGTCAAGTAGGGATGAAATTACGAGCTTGCAAATTTACGACCACGTTTTTTGACATTTTGAATAATCATGGTGCCACTATTGACTTTGACAGCTCCTTGAAGGCTGTTATGGGCTCTAGGTCGCCTGTATTTTTGAATCCTTTGTGTTCTGGACTGTGATAACGTTCAGCCATGGTTGTTCCGCCATATTGCCATGTTGGATGAGCTGCTTGACCATGCTGAGCAGAAGATTTCATTCTCAAAACCATGCTCAGTGCGGAAAATGATAAAAACAGGGTCCAACATTTTCACGCCCGTAATTTCATTTGCTGCAGGCCTATCTGGCTCAAATTTTGCCACAAAGTTTGGCACATTCTTGGGTTTCTGTGGACAAAATTTCAGCTTGATATCTGCTGTAATACGGAAGTTATAAGGCTGGATCATTAGGGAGATCTACGTGAGACACCCTGTATTAAAACTGCAGCTACTGTAAAGGTCGGTGTATAACCCTGCAGGGCAATACAAACAAGATCAGCCAATTTGGGCGGGCTATACACGGGATCGGGCAATACAAAAGCTCGGGCTATACAAGGGACTTTTTACCGTCTGCTCATTTTTGCTCCAATTTTCACCCTAAATGTTATCAGGAATTGAATGGTCCCGCTTTTGGTATACTGATCGTTCTCAAAGCTGCCTTGCGAGGCAGTATTTTCATTTTCTGTGCTCACGTGCCAGACCGATCCCAGATTCCAACAGCAATGATCAAACTGCTAATAATAATGTTACACTCCATTGTCAACCTATTTTCACCTTCACGGGCCATACATTTCGTGGTTTTCTGGCTCGCAATGGGGCAAATAAGGCCTTGTGAACGCAGTTCTTTGCATTGCCCGATATCGGGCAATATACGGTGTTAGATCTGGGTGGTGAACTCATGTGTAAAACTGATGCCTCATGCTGCGTTTACCTAGATTAGAGACGGAATGTACTGTACATACATACTGCATACGTATGTACGTACTGCATCGCGTCGTACATATACCGTATTTTTGGGTGTATGACCAGGTGTATACCGTTTTTTTGGCTATATGACCAGCTTACATAGGTAGGTTCAGGTACTGTACTGTACATATTGGGGTATGCATAGGGGGGGGGGGGGGGGGGGTTATGCATTGGGCATTTTTTATGTTTTGCCAATAAGGGGGTATGCATTGGGGGGGGGGGGGGGGGTAATGCATTGGGGGTTATGCACCGGTAAATACGGTAATGACATTTTTTGCGCGGACATTTTTTCGCAGAAGAAAGATTTCGCGCTATTGTTCGTTCTTCTAAAAATTCGCGCTAGTACGAACGTGAACAATATGCACGTCGGTCGGAAGCATAAATTCCATCTTCCTGTCACCTACCGTATTTTTGGGTGTATATCCCCCCATTGTATATCCCCCCAGTGTATAACCCCCCATTGGCAAAACATAAATTTTGCCCAGTGTATATCCCCCCCTGGTGTATAACCCCCCATGTACTGGAAGGTACCTAACCTAGTACCTATGTAAGCTGGTCATAAGCTAGCTATGGCTACTGCTATACCATGCTACCATGCCTATAAGCTTATAAGCTACCATGCCTTAGCTGAGCATGTCTTATACTAGAATAACCCTGTTTTGACCGCGATTATGCCCTAAAACACGTACTTTTGACCTCAAAAACATGCCTCTACACACCTCTCGAAAACATAAATTTTGTCCCATGTATATCCCCCCCCCCAGTGTATATCCCCCCCAGTGTATAACCCCCCATCAGACCTCTCGATTTTTGTATAGCCCCATGGGGCTATACACCCAAAAATACGGTACATACGTACAGTATGCAAGATATAATCTTGTGTTTGTCTTCACACAGCGCTACTATAAAGTTTTTGGCTTTCAACATTCGATCTGTTATCACTTGCAAAGTGTCACAGCTTAATAAACAAAGGTGCACGTTTACCGTTGCCGTTTTGAAACACCTTCTTCGGCTCAATACTGAGCTGTTACAGTTCGGCTGGATGTGGATACATACATACTGTACAATAGTATATTAAAAGTTGACAATTTTCTGGAATTAAAGTTTAGAGTTAAAGTTGCGAGGCCCTCAACTCTAATTATTTGAGTTAGAGTTGATTTTGGCAGTGTTCAACTCTTAATCTAAAATATGAATTAGAGTTGAAGAATGGAGTAATTTTGAAGTAAAAAATGACTGAAATAAGCAGTAGATATGTACATTCAATAGAGTACATGAGAGAATTCATGGTAAATCGCCAAAATTCCTCTACCTGACAGTAAATAGAGCTAAAATAAGGGAGAAAATGCTCACCAAATGCTAAAAAATTCCCATGATTGGCTAAAATAAACTTGATTTTGCCTGAATTTCTATTAGAGTTGATGAGTTCTGGAATTAAAGTTTAGAGTTAAAGTTGGGCACCTCGCAACTCTAATTATTTGAGTTAAAGTTGGATTAAAAGTTGGGAAATTTTCCCAACTTTAATTGATTTGAGTTAGAGTTAGAGTTCAACTCTTAATATACTACTGTACAAGTCCCTAGCTAATCATTGCACTCATTTCAGCACTGTATTTACATACTTTAGTACTACTAACAAAAGGCGGGTCACCGTCTCAACTCGTAATGGTCACGCTTGCATTGCCTTCGTTTGCATCAATAATTATTGTTCCATTTCTAATTTCACTCCCAAGCGCCGCAGCCGTGGAATGCGTGTCCAGTTGCAGTCCATTTCAAGAGGTGACCAACTGCACCTATTCCACCTGTACTGGCGCAGTGTGTTACGCCAACTTTCTGAATGACTCCGGCGTGCTGAAAGCATCAGACCAAAGCTGCGCGGATCAGAAACCGATTCGAAATCTGCCGATGGGGTGTTTCCAGTACAACGTGGAGACGGTGCTATGCCAGTGCGACACACCCTTGTGCAATCAAGCTGCCACGGCGCTGTTAAAGGGGGACTCTGGCGGGAAAGTATGGGGAGACAAATTTTGAATTTATAATATTTGAAAGCACTTTTCCTTTGTAAAATTTCATCCTCTTCTGATCTAATGTTTAGGAGCCAATTTTGCATCTGTGAAGCAGGGATCCAGCTTAGAACTTTAGAATGAGCAAAATAGGCCAAAATTGTTGCTACAGTACATCCCCTTTATACTCCTGTCTCCTTCCTCAAAGAGGCAAAATTGGCTCCAAAGCATGTGATTAGATCGAAAGAGGATGAAATTGTACAAAATTATGTAGGTTGCTTTCAAATGTAAAATTATGAACCTTGACTCCTCCCTACTAATTTTCCGCCATATTCCCCCTTTAACCAATCCACTGCCTTCGCCGGTTCAGTGCCTGCACACGCCGTCGGGCTCCAACAGAAACACGCAATGCAGCGGCAACTATTGCGGCGTGGTGAAGCCGAACAGCATTCGCGCGTTTTTCACCTGCCACAATGGCGTTCCCATCTACTTCACAGACACCTTCAGCTACAACATTAGCGCCTTGAGCAACCAAACGATTTGCAACCAGGACAGCTCCACCGGTACCCTCTGTTTCTGTCACTCGCCAGCTCTGTGCAACAGTAACGCCCTGATCCAAGGGGTGCAGGGGCAAATTGCTGCCAGCGCTGGCCCGTTTTACTCCTGCTACACCTCTGGCGGGCTTCAGTCCGGAATGTTCTGCCTGCGCCAACAGTTCCAAGGGGTGAATCAAGCAGTGGTGAATCCGTACAACAACTACGTGGCGATCAACACTACGCAACCGGCGCTGTTCGCCAACAATGTCGGCTGCGTCACTCGTTACTACGGCAATCACGCGTACAGCGTTCGCTCCTGCCTGTGCACCGGAGACCTGTGCAATCGGCCCGTAACGCCGACCACGCCTGCAACCTGTCCACCTTGTCCCACATGTCCACCATCACCAAGTGAGTACACAGTACAGGACATTCGTGTGTTTATGTACGTTACGTACACGTGTATGTACGTACAGTTCAAAAATGCGCGCTTACACATACAGTACTGCACGTGTGTCCATGTTGTACTCTACTTGTACGTACGTACGTACAGTTAAAAATGCGCGCTTACACATACGGTACTACGTGTGTCCATGTTGTACATACCCTAACTTACTTGTACTTACAGTTCAAAAATGCGCGCTTACACATATAGTACTTGTACGTATGTACATATGTACGTACAGTTCAAAATTGCGCGCTTATACATACGGTACTGTACGTGTGTCCAAAGTCCATATGTTGTACGTACCCTACTTGTACAGCTGGCTGCAGAGTCGTGTGCAAAATTACTTTCTAGCGCCCACCATGCCCAACGTTCCCAGCACAGTTGTGAGGAGATGTGCCGGCTACCAGACGAGTTCTTCGCTGCTCGACGGCATTCCGGTGGGCTGTCCACCGACTCAGCGATGCGTACTGGACTTCAACTGGTGCTACTTCAACAACTGCAATCAACCCTACGGCTGGTGCATCCCTGGCTTCATTCCCACGATTCCAAGACAATGAGCCATCCAGAGATCCTTGACATGTACATACGTACCTACTACCTACAGTACGTGCACATGTACAGTAAACAGACACCTATGCATGCACAGTATGCCGTAGTACAGAGATAATAATATACACACTGTAGCTCAGTAGATACTTGATAGTATAATTATTTTGATACTCTAGTTAGTACGCAGTAGTTAGTAAAATAATTAAAACAGCCAATACGATTTATCTGGTTAGCGCAGTGCGTTCTCTGAGCAGCTTGTTGAGCTCACACAACACCTTTGAATGATCACCCGTTATCAATCACTGTGTACTTGTTATTCTTCTGTTCAATGTTGGAAAATTTTGGGTGTTTGTTCAGGTACCCTACCCTATGTACCTCCGTTGAGTGAGTATACCTAGCTGAAGGATGTAGGGTATGTATGCATAGGTAGCGGCAGATACCCTATACTAGGTGTAGGCAAGTTTCCACACCCTCGAAGCTCAGCTTCGCCATTAACTCTGCATGGGGGTGACGGTGCGTGAGAGCCTCTGCCACAGATTGTTCGCCTTCATCAGAAGCATTGGCGGCAGCTGCAGTTGATCTTGACACCAT
>JASAMW010006288.1:0-11337 GCA_030247985.1 Epsilonema sp. ZAB3_2
CTATCGGTGGTAGGTAGAGTTATATTGGTGGAAGAAGGGTACATACATGTACATACACCTATGTATTGAAGCAATGACATTTTTTGACAGTACAGTAGTGCGAATACACAATAAAGTAGTATACGTACTTTTCGTGTTGGCGACTGGTGTCAGATTCAACAAACATGGTCTTGATCTTTCCCCCTATAGCCTGGTCAGAAGTCTGGCTATGGGACTGAAGTCGTACTGTGTAGTTTGCATGTACTTCTGCTAAATTGGAGTACACGAAGCAGGGACAACAATCCGCAATTGTGAATCTGCTTTACACAACGCACCTTGAATGCCATAGCCAACTCTTACTGGCAAGACTATGTATACATACTGTATGCGTATGAATTTGTCTACATCTATCAGTGGTAGGTAGCGTTAACTCATTGGTGGAAGAAGGGTACATACATATCGGTGGTAGGTAGCGTTAAAATAGGAGTACACGAAGCAGGGACAACAATCCGCAATTGTGAATATATTTTACACAACGCACCTTGAATGCCATAGCCAACTCTTACTGGCAAAACTATAACTATGTATGTATACATACTGTAGTTATGCGTACGAATTTGTCTGCATCTATCGGTGGTAAGGTAGCATTAATATATCGGTGGAAGAAGGGTACATACTTATCGGTGGTAGGTAGCGTTAATATATCGGTGGAAGAAGGGTACACTATATATTGAAGCGATGACATTTTTGACAGTAGTACAGTAGTGCGAACATACAATACAGTAGTACATACGTACTTTATGCGTTGGCATCAGATTCGACACACATGGTCTTGATCGGTCCCCCAGTTATGCGTATGAATCGGTCTACATTATCTATTGGTGGTAGGTAGAGATATCGGTGAAAGAAGGGTACATACATAGGGTACTTACGTACGTAATGTATTGAAGCGATGACATTTTTGACAGTACAGAGTAGTGTGTATCGTAATGCAACACATAGAACGTATGTAATGTAGTACTTTACGCGTTGGCGTCAGATTCGACAAATGGTCTTGATCGGTTCCCCAGTTGTACTTACCATCCATTTTGTTGGTCTTGTCTTCGTCGTCTGTCACGGGAGGCGGCCTTCCGACGTCGGTCAGCGGCGCGATGCTGTGCCGCCTCTTTCGGTACTTCTGCAGCTCGAGCAGAAGCCCACCGATGTCGGTCAGCGGCAAGACGCTGCGCCACCTCTTCTGGTTTTTCGGCAGCTCGGGCAGTGGCCTTCCGATGTCGTTCAGCGGCGCGACGCTGCGCCGCCTCTTCTGGTTTTTCGGCAGCTCGGGCAGTGGCCTTCCGATGTCGTTCAGCGGCGCGACGCTGCGCCGCCTCTTCTGGTTTTTCGGCAGCTCGGGCAGTGGCCTTCCGATGTCGTTCAGCGGCGCGACGCTGCGCCACCTCTTCTGGTTTTTCGGCAGCTCGGGCAGTGGCCTTCCGATGTCGTTCAGCGGCGCGACGCTGCGCCGCCTCTTCTGGTTTTTCGGCAGCTCGGGCAGTGGCCTTCCGATGTCGTTCAGCGGCGCGACGCTGCGCCACCTCTTCTGGTTTTTCGGCAGCTCGGGCAGTGGCCTTCCGATGTCGTTCAGCGGCGCGACGCTGCGCCACCTCTTCTGGTTTTTCGGCAGCTCGGGCAGTGGCCTTCCGATGTCGTTCAGCGGCGCGACGCTGCGCCACCTCTTCTGGTTTTTCGGCAGCTCGGGCAGTGGCCTTCCGATGTCGTTCAGCGGCGCGACGCTGCGCCGCCTCTTCTGGTTTTTCGGCAGCTCGGGCAGTGGCCTTCCGATGTCGTTCAGCGGCGCGACGCGGCGCCGCCTCTGCTGGTTTTTCGGCAGCTCGGGCAGTGGCCTTCCGATGTCGTTCAGCGGCGCGACGCTGCGCCACCTCTTCTGGTTTTTCGGCAGCTCGGGCAGTGGCCTTCCGATGTCGTTCAGCGGCGCGACGCTGCGCCACCTCTTCTGGTTTTTCGGCAGCTCGGGCAGTGGCCTTCCGATGTCGTTCAGCGGCGCGACGCTGCGCCGCCTCTTCTGGTTTTTCGGCAGCTCGGGCAGTGGCCTTCCGATGTCGTTCAGCGGCGCGACGCTGCGCCACCTCTTCTGGTTTTTCGGCAGCTCGGGCAGTGGCCTTCCGATGTCGTTCAGCGGCGCGACGCTGCGCCACCTCTTCTGGTTTTTCGGCAGCTCGGGCAGTGGCCTTCCGATGTCGTTCAGCGGCGCGACGCTGCGCCGCCTCTTCTGGTTTTTCGGCAGCTCGGGCAGTGGCCTTCCGATGTCGTTCAGCGGCGCGACGCTGCGCCACCTCTTCTGGTTTTTCGGCAGCTCGGGCAGTGGCCTTCCGATGTCGTTCAGCGGCGCGACGCTGCGCCACCTCTTCTGGTTTTTCGGCAGCTCGGGCAGTGGCCTTCCGATGTCGTTCAGCGGCGCGACGCTGCGCCACCTCTTCTGGTTTTTCGGCAGCTCGGGCAGTGGCCTTCCGATGTCGTTCAGCGGCGCGACGCTGCGCCACCTCTTCTGGTTTTTCGGCAGCTCGGGCAGTGGCCTTCCGATGTCGTTCAGCGGCGCGACGCTGCGCCACCTCTTCTGGTTTTTCGGCAGCTCGGGCAGTGGCCTTCCGATGTCGTTCAGCGGCGCGACGCTGCGCCACCTCTTCTGGTTTTTCGGCAGCTCGGGCAGTGGCCTTCCGATGTCGTTCAGCGGCGCGACGCTGCGCCACCTCTTCTGGTTTTTCGGCAGCTCGGGCAGTGGCCTTCCGATGTCGTTCAGCGGCGCGACGCTGCGCCGCCTCTTCTGGTTTTTCGGCAGCTCGGGCAGTGGCCTTCCGATGTCGTTCAGCGGCGCGACGCTGCGCCACCTCTTCTGGTTTTTCGGCAGCTCGGGCAGTGGCCTTCCGATGTCGTTCAGCGGCGCGACGCTGCGCCGCCTCTTCTGGTTTTTCGGCAGCTCGGGCAGTGGCCTTCCGATGTCGTTCAGCGGCGCGACGCTGCGCCACCTCTTCTGGTTTTTCGGCAGCTCGGGCAGTGGCCTTCCGATGTCGTTCAGCGGCGCGACGCTGCGCCACCTCTTCTGGTTTTTCGGCAGCTCGGGCAGTGGCCTTCCGATGTCGTTCAGCGGCGCGACGCTGCGCCACCTCTTCTGGTTTTTCGGCAGCTCGGGCAGTGGCCTTCCGATGTCGTTCAGCGGCGCGACGCTGCGCCGCCTCTTCTGGTTTTTCGGCAGCTCGGGCAGTGGCCTTCCGATGTCGTTCAGCGGCGCGACGCTGCGCCACCTCTTCTGGTTTTTCGGCAGCTCGGGCAGTGGCCTTCCGATGTCGTTCAGCGGCGCGACGCTGCGCCACCTCTTCTGGTTTTTCGGCAGCTCGGGCAGTGGCCTTCCGATGTCGTTCAGCGGCGCGACGCTGCGCCGCCTCTTCTGGTTTTTCGGCAGCTCGGGCAGTGGCCTTCCGATGTCGTTCAGCGGCGCGACGCTGCGCCACCTCTTCTGGTTTTTCGGCAGCTCGGGCAGTGGCCTTCCGATGTCGTTCAGCGGCGCGACGCTGCGCCACCTCTTCTGGTTTTTCGGCAGCTCGGGCAGTGGCCTTCCGATGTCGTTCAGCGGCGCGACGCTGCGCCACCTCTTCTGGTTTTTCGGCAGCTCGGGCAGTGGCCTTCCGATGTCGTTCAGCGGCGCGACGCTGCGCCGCCTCTTCTGGTTTTTCGGCAGCTCGGGCAGTGGCCTTCCGATGTCGTTCAGCGGCGCGACGCGGCGCCGCCTCTACGGGTTTTTCGGCAGCTCGGGCAGTGGCCTTCCGAGGTGGTTCAGCGGCGCGACGCTGCGCCACCTCTTCTGGTTTTTCGGCAGCTCGGGCAGTGGCCTTCCGATGTCGTTCAGCGGCGCGACGCTGCGCCACCTCTTCTGGTTTTTCGGCAGCTCGGGCAGTGGCCTTCCGATGTCGTTCAGCGGCGCGACGCTGCGCCACCTCTTCTGGTTTTTCGGCAGCTCGGGCAGTGGCCTTCCGATGTCGTTCAGCGGCGCGACGCTGCGCCGCCTCTTCTGGTTTTTCGGCAGCTCGGGCAGTGGCCTTCCGATGTCGTTCAGCGGCGCGACGCTGCGCCACCTCTTCTGGTTTTTCGGCAGCTCGGGCAGTGGCCTTCCGATGTCGTTCAGCGGCGCGACGCTGCGCCACCTCTTCTGGTTTTTCGGCAGCTCGGGCAGTGGCCTTCCGATGTCGTTCAGCGGCGCGACGCTGCGCCACCTCTTCTGGTTTTTCGGCAGCTCGGGCAGTGGCCTTCCGATGTCGTTCAGCGGCGCGACGCTGCGCCGCCTCTTCTGGTTTTTCGGCAGCTCGGGCAGTGGCCTTCCGATGTCGTTCAGCGGCGCGACGCTGCGCCACCTCTTCTGGTTTTTCGGCAGCTCGGGCAGTGGCCTTCCGATGTCGTTCAGCGGCGCGACGCTGCGCCACCTCTTCTGGTTTTTCGGCAGCTCGGGCAGTGGCCTTCCGATGTCGTTCAGCGGCGCGACGCTGCGCCACCTCTTCTGGTTTTTCGGCAGCTCGGGCAGTGGCCTTCCGATGTCGTTCAGCGGCGCGACGCTGCGCCGCCTCTTCTGGTTTTTCGGCAGCTCGGGCAGTGGCCTTCCGATGTCGTTCAGCGGCGCGACGCTGCGCCGCCTCTTCTGGTTTTTCGGCAGCTCGGGCAGTGGCCTTCCGATGTCGTTCAGCGGCGCGACGCTGCGCCACCTCTTCTGGTTTTTCGGCAGCTCGGGCAGTGGCCTTCCGATGTCGTTCAGCGGCGCGACGCTGCGCCACCTCTTCTGGTTTTTCGGCAGCTCGGGCAGTGGCCTTCCGATGTCGTTCAGCGGCGCGACGCTGCGCCGCCTCTTCTGGTTTTTCGGCAGCTCGGGCAGTGGCCTTCCGATGTCGTTCAGCGGCGCGACGCTGTGCCGCCTCTTCTGGTGTTTCTGCAGCTCGGGCAGTGGCCTTCCGACGTCGGTCAGCGGCGCGACGCTGTGCCGCCTCCTCTGCTCTTTCTGCAGCTCTGGCGGCAGCCGTCTGGCGTCGATTAGCAGCGCGATGTTGTTGCACTTGTTTTGGTGCTTCAGCGGCTACCTGCACGCTGTTGGGTTGACTAAACAAAAACGGTAGGTATGTATGTACGTACGTACACGATTGTGTACGTTGTACGTTCGTATGAGCTACATTTTGATAAGTAGTCAGCTTTCATGGCATATGGTATGTACTTAATGGCATATGGCTTCATGGCATATGATTCTGTACCTATGTATTTAGAGAGCTCTGAACAAAATTTTTAGAGAATGCACATGCAGTAAGTGTGGGTTCTACTGACACGTACCGTCCATTTTGATGAGCTTGTTGCCGCTGTCTGTCGCGGGCGACAGCTCTCTGTTGGCGGGCAGAAGTGCGACGCTGTGTCGCCTCATCTGCTCTCTCCTCGCTCCACCAATTTGGCGATGACATCGCCAAATTTGGCGATGTTTCGTCGCCAAATACTTTTCCAATTTTGGACCGGTCACGGCTTTGGCGATGGTTCGCAAATATTTTGCGGATCTTTCGTTTGTTTTCGCGCGCATTCCTTCGGCAATATTTGGCGGTCAGCATTCCAGTCGTGCTACTCAGTCGCCAATATTATGCGTTGCTATTTATTATACACGAAATTTTTGAATACAAGAAAGAGGACAGAATATAGGCACGTATCATAACGTATGTATGTATGTATGCAAAGCGAAGGCATCAATTACGCACGGTAATGCAAACAAAATGACTGCTAATAAATCGAAACAATGCCCGATTTGGAAAATACTATCTACAAAAATATAATGTTGCCTAAAGCTAGTAAATGTACGTAATATACAATAGAATGCATATTGAAATTTGAAATGGCCAACATATTTATCGAAAGTTTGTCTGCTTTCACCATGCTTTTTTCACACTGTGATTCACACCCTACTATTTGTGTAGAGTAGACTTGCTTGTGATATGGGGTCAATTCTCATGATGGCAGCATCGTTCGTTAGCCTTGCTTTTGGTCCAAGACATTGAAGGCGAACAAGAACCATTCTGTGCCTGAAAACATAGAGGAGAGAAGTGGAAGTTGAGCAAGTCAATCGACTCAAAAAATCCATCAACATCCAGCAGAATTAGAGCTATGTACCTACTGCAGTACGATTTCATTACCTGAGCCAGGATTCCTGCCTGAACCATGATTGGAAGGGTGAATCGGGACTCGAGGAAATCTTCATTGTTAGTTCTGTGAGCTGCGCCCTGATTTTGCCAAGTTAGCGCTGGTTGACAGAGCTTGTCAAACTGATGAAGAAAGAAACTTTTCCTTGACTTTGTTTCTTTTCAAAAAATTTGAATTTCAATAGAAAAAGTATTTGCGAGAACGGGTCGTCTAATCGCAAAATATTGGCATCCGCACAACCTATAATGCCAAGAATCGCCAAATTTTGGCGCATAAGCCTGATCGCCAATTGCTTTGGCGAAGGCTCATCGCCAAATTGGTGGAGCGAGTCTGCAGCTCGAGCGCCCATCCCGCGTCCTCGATAAGCGCCACGACGTTGTTCCACTTGTTCTGGTGGTTCAGCAGTTCCTTGCAGGCCGTTGAGTTGACTAAAAAGAAGAATAGGAATGAAATGTAGGCTACATGATTGCCTACGTTATACGTACAACTACACATCCGTTTGAGCCAGTGTATATGTATACGAATTCTACTGACACGTACCGTTCATTTTGGTAGGCCTGTTGCCGCTGTCTGTCACGGGCGACAGCTCTTTGTTGGCGGTCAGAAGTGCGACGCTGTGCCGTCACTTCTGCTCTCTCTGCAGCTTTAGAGGTGGCCCTGCACTGTTGGTCAGCAGCCTGACTCACTTCCGCCTCTTCGGCTCCTTCAGCAACTCGGGTGGCTGACGTCTGGCTTCGGCTAAATAAGCTAGCCCATGTAGTTGTAAAAGTAAAGCAGAGCCTCACCGTATCCAAAGCATACCCAAGGGTGGGAATGAACGTTTATCCACCGTTATAGAATATGTACATATGTACTGACACGTACCGTTTATTTTGATGGATCTGTTGCCGCTGTTTATCACGGGCTAGAGCTCTCTGTTGGCGAGCAGAAGTGCAACGCTGTGCTGCGTCATCTGCTTTCTCTGCAGCTCGAGAGGCGGGCTTCCGGTGTTGGTCAGCAGCCCGACGCACTTCCGCCTCGTCGGCTCTTTTAGCAGCACAGGTGGCGGCAGTGCGACGATGTGCTTTCATTTCCACTCTTTTTGCACGCATTTTCATTTACTCAGTAAGAGCAATTTTAAAAAAGAACAATAGGTCAAGAATAATTTTAATAAAGTCTTCAACGATGTATAGTTTTATCAGCGTTATAGTTCAATTTGTTTCGTTTATGTATGTAGTTCAATTTGTTACGTTCCGTTTAGAGAAGTTCAACATATGTTTGGTCAACGTTATAGTTCAATGAGTCAGTGCGCTCTGCTCTTTGTTCCTATTGCACAACATTTCACAACACATCTCATTTCCGCTACTCTCCTTGCATGTTACGTCACTCGCGCTTCTCTTTCTCCTCTACGTCACTCCGCTTCTCTTCTTTCTCACGCTGCTATGTCGCTTACGTTTAGGGTGCATGAATCATCTTCCACAGCGCGAGCGCAACGAACTAACGAACACGGGGTATGAATCATCTATTCTGCTGCGCGTGCGCGGCCTTTCTATTTCGTAACACACGTGCTTCTCTATGCGACTATGTATGCTTAGCTTACGTCACTCAAGCTTACCTACGGTGTAAAATTCCCCTCTGCCCAAGCGGGGCTGCCTTTCTCTTTCGTAACTTCACTCTTCTCTATGCGTGCGGATTTAGGGACAGACAGAGTGACAGCTCTCCTATTTGTAAGTAGATATCCCCCCTATTGTATATCCCCCCTGGTGTATAACCCCCCCATTGGCAAAACATAAATTTTGTTCTTTGTATATCCCCCTGGTGTATAACCCCCCATGTACTGTAAGGTACCTGACCTACCTAAGTATGTAGCTGGTCCTATGCTAGCTATAGCTACTCCTACACCAAGCTACTATGCCTAAAGCTTAGCTGAGCATGTTTTGTACTGGAATAACCCTGTTATAACCGCGATTATGCCCTGAAACACATACTTTTGACCTCAAAAACATGCCTCTACACACCTCTCATACTATTTATTTTTTTGCTAGGTACACTACGTTGTAGAGTGCTTCTTTGGAAATGTACCTTGGACACCTTTTTTATGGTCCAGCAGCCGTTTTCCAAACATATTGCGCCTTCCGCATTACGTTGCTGACCAGTTCAAAATTTAACCCCTCCTGTATGCTGAGATATAGCTGCTGGTAGGCCCAATTTGCCCCTCACGTGCCCGCCACTTTTTTCAAAAGTTCTTACCATCATTCTACTCCACTTTCTTCACAGATTTCGATTTGGGGCATGCCCCTCCGATATTTTGATGAATACACCATGATATAGCCCAAAAAGGGGTAATTTTGGCTAATTTGATCATTTTCGTCAATTTTGGTGGTGTATTTATCAAAATATCGAAGGGGCATGTCACAAACCGAAATCAGCGAAAAAAAAATGGAGTAGAATGATGTTAAGAACTTTTGAAAAAAGTGGCGGGCACGTGAGGGGCAAATTGGGCCTACCAACAGCCATATCTCAGCATACAGGAGGGGTTAAATTTTGAACTGGTCAGCAACGTAATGCGGAAGGCGCAGTATGTTTGGAAAATGGCTGCTGGACCATAAAATAGGTGTCCACGGTACATTTCCAAAGAAGCACTCTACAACGTAGTGTACCTAGCAAAAAAATAAATAGTAAACATAAATTTTGTCCTATGCTTATCCCTACCCATTGTATATCCCCCCTAGTGTATAACCCCCATTGGACCTCTCAATTTTTGTATACCCCATGGGCTTATACACCCAAAAATACGGTACTGCACTACACTCCACAACGTCATTGTCAGTTGTGTTGGTTGACTCGCCATTAGCTGCTTGTTCCACTGACTAGGGACTGTTGGTGGATGGTGACTTGCTGCTGCACTCCGGGTTGCCCAAGTCTCGCCGAACGAGGTTGGTCAAAGGATGCGCCTGAGCTGCTTGGGGACGACCAAGTGTGGTTCGAGTCCAGTGGTGAGTCCAACGCCACCTGATCCACATAGTCCACAAGGAACTGTCCAAGGATTGGGTCACTGTTGTTGAGAGATTCAACTGGCCTCCAGTTCGAGTTGGGCCCTCTGTAGCACGTTGCTGCAGGAACTGTCAGGCTCACCTGCCACGTTGCTTCAAGCTCCGTAAGGTCACCAGGCTGGTACCTTGTGCCTGGAACCTTACATATTTTTATTATTTCCTGCTACGCTGCATGGCTACCGGCGGCAAGGGCCGGGAAGTAGTGTACTGCTGAGCTACTGTACATCTTATTCTGTTCGGACAGTTATTTGACATTTTTATGCATATACTGTAAACGGGGAAATTTTCGGACGGGGGAAATTTTCGGACAATTCGGACAAAAAATTCTGTCCGAAAATATTACCGTCCGAATTTTATGTTATTTCCATGTAGGGTACCATGGGGGAAAGTCGGCCACCTAATCAGATCTCAGGAACCAGTGCCTGTAACAATGCAAGTAATATACCATAAGATAGGTCTTTTGAAGCTGAGTTTAGGGTGCCAAGTGCGACTGCATTGCTAAACTTACTTAGAGAGTTATGGCGCTTTTTATCCTGGGGGGTAAAGTCGGCCACTGGGGGTAAAGTCGGCCACCTAAGAAAAAAGTGTATTTTGAGACTCCCAGGACGAATATCAGGATGCGGTCAGTTGCAACAGAAGCAGAACAGTCCGCCAAATGCATTGGCCAGCCAAATAGCCAGTCAATTCCCTCTAACTAACAAGTGGATGGGCGTGAATGAAAGAAGTTCGCTGCCAGTACAGTGTTGGAGTTGCCTTCAGTACTGGGGGGTAAAGTCGGCCACCTATGAATCCAGTACTGGGGGGTAAAGTCGGCCACCTATAAGAATCAACTTGATTCTCAAGCATATTTTTTAGACTGTCAGGACAAATTTCGGGGTGCGCCCTGTGTCAAGAGCAGCAGAACAAGTTGCCAAACTGGATCAGCTAACTAATTGCTAAAAATCAGCTCAAACTAGGAGGAATTTCGCTGACGTTACCATGTTGCAGTTTCCTTCAGTACTGGGGGGTAAAGTCGGCCGGCCGACTTTTCCCATCCTTCAGTACAGGCGTTAGGTGGCCGAAATTACCCCA
The DNA here is from genome assembly GCA_030247985.1 of Epsilonema sp. ZAB3_2. Classification (NCBI taxonomy): domain Eukaryota; kingdom Metazoa; phylum Nematoda; class Chromadorea; order Desmodorida; family Epsilonematidae; genus Epsilonema; species Epsilonema sp. ZAB3_2. Next base: position 10,296 of record JASAMW010006288.1, read on the forward strand.
TTAAGTACTGAAATTGTTTTTTGCTATATCTCCAGTACCAGTGGGGCTATTTGGCTGAAACTTCGCCTGGGGGTAGGGTACGATGTCCCCTTACCCTCCACATACAGGGTGTTCATTTATACCATACAGGGGGTGTTTTTGGGAACTGTCCAAAGTTCGGTCATTTTTGACCTCTTTTCCAAGAACGTAACCGGTGAATAAAGCTTTATCTTTCAGCGAATGGTGAACCCAATAGCTCATTTGAAAGAGGAAAGTTCAAGGAATTGATTGATATCCTACTTGTCTCAATTGGTCGTACGTTTGCCGAGATATAATGCCTTGAAGCTTAGGTGGCCCAAATTTTCCCATGGCCGACTTTCCCCCATGGTACCGTACCGTACCACTGCCCGCCTTTATCGCATTGGGTAAGCAAGTGCGGTACACCCATACAGTACTGTGCCTATTTGGTCTGCATACGTGACCATGAAATATGTACAAGCTCGCCAATCGCTATACGTACGTACAGTCATACGTTTAATGACGACATAATACAGAACGTCGCGGTGTGCATGCATCAGGTGATACCATCTGTCCTAAATTTTGTCTGAATATGTTGAACAAGCCTTCTGTCCGAAAAAAGACCGTCCGAAAATATCCCCGTTTACAGTATTATTTATTTTACTTTCATTTATTTGTTAATTTTCTGAATTTTCAGTAATGGAGACCTTATCCAGGAGTTGGAGGGCTCGGGCGAGGTTCTGCGCCGATATGCTGAAATAACGCACCCACTCCTCCTCCACCCAGTCCGACGAGGATCGGAGGAGGTATGAAGGTGGTGGTGGCGGCGCCAGCGTTCGAAGGGGCCGCGCGGCGGCGGCGGTCAGGACCCTGGTGGGCCCGTTTTCTGAGAAGACTGCTGGCCTATGGTCTTGCCGCCGTGGAACGCAACCCCGAGGGCGGCCGGTACGTGGATCAGGCTTCTGGAACACCGATCCGAGCCGCCCAGGACACGAGGAAGAGTGCTTCACGTTCACTGCGGACGTCATCAAACAGAAGTACGTAA
>JASAMW010006290.1:0-10812 GCA_030247985.1 Epsilonema sp. ZAB3_2
TAAGACACATACGACAGATCGCTGGATTTCCACGAAACTGGCCATGGCTACACGGTATTCGGAGTTTGAGTGACCGAAAGAATTGTTCCAGCTCGCCAAATACAAGGCGCACGCATACCACGGCGTTTGCTTACCCTGAAAACAAAGAACAGACACATAGGCATCAATCAGCTATGGAGAATAGTCAGTACTGGTTCCATCTGTCCCAGTTTCTCCCCCCCATTACCCTGTTACCCCTTACCAACCTCCAAACTGGATCGTTGCGCAACTGCTCGATAATTTTCCCACGCCTCGCTGGCTAATTCAGCTCGAATTTGGTACAAAGGATCGGTGGTAATGCGGAGAAATTCGGGCGAAGGCTGAGCTTCCTCTTCCTCCTCATTTCCATTGGTTCCCTTCGAATTTGCCTCCGCTGCCCGTTTTTTCGTTCTGTCCGAGAAATCGCCACCGCATGAAGGCAATTCGACCGCTATCATTACGGGAGAAAATTGCCTACTTTCACCAATTCGATATTCATCTAAAGAAAGGAAAGACAATTCAAAAAACTCTTGCTGCATCTTCTTTTCTTCACTCTGCTTGCTTCCTTTCAAACTTTCCTGTTTGTTTTTGTTTTGTTTTTCAGCTTCATTCAACGTGTTTGTATTGCTTTTTTAGTATACAATTGGAAATGTAAAAGCATTGGCAAAGAATTTTACAAATATATGCAAAAAAAGCAAAACGCGCACAAAACTCAGCCATGTACACATAGAATTTTTCTTCTATAGGTCCATAGCCACAGACATCTAGAAAGCACAGGGACATAGCACTCTAGTTTGGTACTGGACATCAGGTACAAGTCCCATGCACATAAGTAACATGTGGAACACAGGGCAACTTTTACACTCCAGAGACCTATACAACAAAATTGGCATGCAACTAGGTTTTGTAGGTATCTTGTCAATCGAAAACAATATCTCCTTCAATTTTACCAGATTTTACATCAAGGCTAAGCTATATACCTGAACAGATGCCCACTTTTTCACATCCTACATAGTGCACTCACTTACTCACCATGCAGTGCACTTACTGTGTATGAGAACTCAAGGAAAACAGCATAGAAGAAGGACCAGGTTACACAGATCACAAATCATCGTTAAGCAAACAGCAGTAATGATAATAGGAATACCATATTTTGGGTGAATTCCCTCAAGTATATCTCAACAAATTGAAAATATATCAGCACCCCTGGTGTATAACCTCATCCATGTACTGCTAGGGTACCTTAACACCTACCCCGCGGCAGCCGTCATTGTTGTCAACAACCTTTACTTTTTGTTGTTCGTTTGTTGTCGGATTGTTGTCGGATTGTTGTCGGATTTTGTACTGTTGTTGTCGGATCCGACAACAACAGTACAAAAATGAACAACAATGCCGACAAACGAACTTAACAAAAGTAAAATTTGTTGACAACAATGACGGCGTCCCCGGGTAGGCGTTAACTTACCGATGTAAGCTGGTCATAGGCTACCTATAGCTACTCCTACACCAAGTTTACTATGCTTATAGGCCTAGCTGATCATGTTTCTGCCTTCAAAATAACCCTGTTTTAAGCTCAATTATGCCCTAAAACACATACAGGATCTCATAATAAACCAAACACTGCATCGTGGTCCCCATCAGACCACTTGATTTTGTATAGCCCATGGGGTATTCACCCAAAAATATAGTGTGGTACAAAATCACAACTGGGATGATCCACTGGACAGCTTTTTGACCTTCGTTTGTTTGCGCTTCATCGTTCCTGAGCTAAAAAGCATACAGACATTTTGTCAAGACCAATTATCAGTGAAGAGACTGATCCAGAAATCGTTTTTCTTTCTTCTCCGAAAAACCGCATCTCTTTCTGTGGAGCATGTGCCCAGGTATCTCGCTCAGAAGATCCCCAGTTTGAACTCCCGCGTGTTTGAAGAATCGTCACTCCGGTCTGAATTTCGCGCCTAAGTGTTCTCACAAAATCGAGATCATGATCCCCAGACTCCTTTGTCCGCCTAAGCTCTCTAGAAGTCCGTGCCATAGCACAAACAAAAGATGTAACACGTACCCTCAAGTTACCACACTGCACCGCTTCGCTTCCCGCGCCCGTCGCGCGACGGGCGCGGGGGGCGAAGCGGAGCGTAAGTGGTACGTGCCTTGGTCTTATCATTAAGAAAAAGAAAACTGAATAAAAAGAAGAAAGATATTTATTGGTTGGATGAGGATGATATGATGGATTACTCCGGAATTTCAAGAGATGGGCATGGGATCAGCTGAGCTAGCTGGGTCTGTTTATCGCGTTACAGCGAAATTCACTCAGCACGAACGATCGGATTCAGATAAGTGGCCAATTCGTAATGAAAGTGAACGAAAACGCGGAGGCTTCTTTTTGACTTGTTGAACTTGGATTAGCGGCGAAATGAGCGACTCAAGCGATGAGGAAATTTATGTAGAACAACAGCAGCGCTGTCTTCCGTTCGATCCTGCTCCTCATGTTGTAACAATCGTCGAAAATGAAACTGGTAACACATGCAATATTATGTTGTAGTGACGGTGGTGCGGGGATAATTCGGGCCAAACCGATATTTTCTATCGCCTGGCCAGTAGGGAAGGCTCAAAACTGATGAATGTACAAAACCGAAATATCCTTCTGCTTTCACAGTTATGTAATCTTTCAGTAGCATGTACTAGGTCTGTACTTGTCTATTATATTCAATGCACGACCTGAAAATTTGATGGCTATTTTTCAAGGTTTCGGTTTCAATGTGAAAGGTCAGGTGAGCGAAGGTGGACAATTGCGGAGTATCAACGGTGAGTTATACGCGCCTCTACAACACGTCAGCGCCATTCTACGCAGTGGCGCCGCTCATATTGCAGGCCTAAGGAAAGGAGATCGCATTATTGAAGTGTAAGTCAGTGTTGTTTTTTTTCCTTTGGTTGTACTAAAGGGGAGGGTATGTTGGTGTTTTGGGGGTACATTACAGGCTATTTCTTTTTGGGGGTATGCCGAAAATTCTGGTGTGTATGCTGGATAACATTATTTTTCTGGGGCATATGCGGCAAACCCCACATTTCTGCCCCAGCATTACCCCACTGACACACCCCCACCCTTGAAACCGTCCCGATCTTTCGATACCCATAGTAACCACTGTTTTCCAAATAGTAGGACAGTAGACAGTAGCGCGCACACACGTGGTGAGTAAACTCACGGGGAATTCGACATGAACTTCGAGTTTATTTTTCGTGTGGAGCATCTCACTTGCTCCCAAGCGCAAAATTTTTCTCATGTGTTCACGCGACGGTGAGTTTCAAACTCACGTGAATTCACCGGACTCCCTGATGCTTCATCGCATACTTATGGGGAATTCCCCGTGAGTTTACTCGCCACGTGTGTAGCGCCCCAGTGTCCTTGCTTCTTCATCTACACGATTTCGTGCGACGCGCTTTCTCAAGTCTCCGCCCCGCAGAATAGGGAGGGTTGAGAAAGCGCGTCATACTATCGTGTAAGAAGAATACACGTCGCTTCTTTTCTTGTCTGTATTCTTGTATCCGCGTGTCCTCTACTGTCTGTTTACTTTTTCCAGCAACGACGTGAACGTGGAGGGGGCGACCCACAGGCAAGTGGTGGAGCTGATTAAGGCGGGCGGGGGCCCACTGCGTCTCTGCGTGATCTCCGTGCACCCGGTGGACGCGGAACGGCTAGATCCGAACGCCTCCGATGACAGCTCCAGTCCCTTCGCCATCGAGTACTCGGAGAAGCGCTCCCTGCCCATCACGATACCGTCTTGGCAGTGGGTGTCGGCTACGACGAGCGATTTGTGGTAGGGTAGAGTAGTGGGGGTTAACACATACCGCGACCTGGCGTCATTAGCGCGCTACACACATGGTGAGTAATTCAGGATGAGTTTGAACTTCGAGCTTTCTTTGAGCATCCTCACTTGCTCCCACGCGCAAAATTTTCTCTCACGTGTTCACAGTCACACGTGAGTCAGTTTTAAATTCCCGGTGAATTCACCGGCATCTCTATGCTTCATCACATACTTCCGGGGAACTACACCTCGTGTGTGGCGCACTATTGTTGGCAACAAACTGTTGTCCGTTTATATAGTATGGGTGTTGTCGGTTTGTTGTTCGTTTGTTGTCGGTTTGTCAACGAACGGACAACAAACCGACAAGCGACCCATATTTATATATACGGACAAACAAACGAAGTACATCCCGACAACAGCTGAACGACTTGTTGCCAACAATGACGCCAAGTCGCGGTACGGGGTGAAACCGGCCCCCTAAGCTCCGATGAACTTGCAGTTTCGGCCAAATGATGAACCGAATAACTATTAGAAAGACAAGTTCAAGAAGTCCAGTGATATCATATATTGTCTCAGTCGATTCATTGTTTCTGAGAATGTCCAGCCCTACACTTTGGTGGCCGGATTTTTTCATGGCCGAATTTACTCCATAATACCTTAGGTATTGCATGACTCTTCTTTGAATAAATGTGTTTACCTGGATGGTACTACATACGCTTATGTAATCTTGCTGTTTTTCAGGCATACAATATTCACATGGCGGGTTTCGGCATCTGTGTTCAAGGCGCTACAGTGAGTTTGTGCAGCTACACCAGCTACTGAAGCGCGAGTTTCTCGAGTTCAATTTTCCCAAACTGCCCAGCAAATGGCCGTTCAGTCTCAACGGAGCAGCAAATGGACGCGAGACGGGCGCGGTCTGGAGGATATTTAATAAGAAAAGTGCGCAGCGCTCCTGTGTGAATGCGCCATGAATGAAAGTGGGTTATGATGTTGTTTCGCTTAGTACGACAGTTTATGCCTGGTTTACAGTGTGCGAAGTGCGCGTCATAGCCGAGTGCGATATCATGCAAGAATTCCTGATGGATTCCAGTGGACCTGACGTAAGAAGCGTACCTAACCTACCTATGTAAGCTGGTCATAAGCTGCTCTATAGCTACTCCTTCAACATGCTACCATGCCTATAAGCTTAGCTGAGCATGTCATACTAGAATAACCCTGTTTTGACCGCGATTATGCCCTAAAACACGTACTTTTGACCTCAAAAACATGCCTCTACACACCTCTCAAAAACATAAGTTTTGTCCCATGTATATCCCCCCAGTGTATATCCCCCCAGTGTACCCCCCATCAGACCTCTCGATTTTTGTATAGCCACGGTATGCCTACGTACGTACGTACGCTTACCAAAATTGCACTCGACAATTTCAAACAAGGCACAGGCAGCGGCCGTATCTGGAGCCAAAGACAGACGCTTCACCAATTCCTACAGCCAAGAAAGAAACAAGCCTTCCATCACTTTCACGTCATAAGTAGGGTACTGTGGGGTAAACCCGGGTACTGTGGGGTAAACCCGGACACCTAAGCTTTTCAGAACTTGCGCTTTCAGCAAATGATGAACCTGGTAGCTCATTTGAAAGAGTAGAGTTCAAGGAATCGATTGGTAAGATACTTGTCTCAATCGGTCCTACGGTTGCTGAGATATACTAGTAAGTAGGTGTCCGGGTTTACCCCACAGAACCCTATTCACTTTTTGAGAATATTTCTGGGCGAAGGAAGATTTATTTTTTGAGAAAACTCACCTTGTAGACTTCTTTGGCGTTACTACTGCGCTTAACTGTGATAGCGATGGTATTCTGATCAGGTAGCAGAATCTTCAAATCAACCTCTGCAGAGTCAGCCTGAAAAAGTACATACATGAACGGTACAACGAGCAGTACATACACGTTATCAGTTACAAAATGTAAGATAAAGAAACCACATACGCAGGGTGAACTGGACCAGTTGGCGTGGATGCTATTTAGTATTTATTCTCAAGAAAAACGGTAAAACAAGTAGGTAGGTTAGGTACGCGTCTTACGTCAGGTCCACTGGAATCCATCAGGAATTCTTGCATGATATCGCACTCGGCTATGACGCGCACTGCGCACACTGTAAACCAGGCATAAACTGTCGTACTATCCGAAACAACATCATAACCCACTTTCATTCATGGCGCATTCACACAGGAGCGCTGCGCACCTTTCTCTAAATATTGCTCCAGACCGCGCCGTCTCGCGTCCATTTGCTGCTCGTTGAGACTGAACGGCCATTTGCTGGGCAGTTTGGGAAAATTGAACTCGAGAAACTCGCGCTTCAGTAGCTGGTGTAGCTGCACAAACTCACTGTAGCGCCTTGAACACAGATGCCGACCCGCCATGTGAATATTGTATGCCTGAAAAACAGCAAGAATACATAAGTGCATGTGTATCATGCAGATAAACATATTTATTCAAAGAAGAGTCACGCAATACCTAAGGTACTATGGGGTAAATTCGGCCATGAAAAAATCCGGCCACCAAAGTGTCAGGGCTGCACATCTCAGGAAACAATGAATCGACTGAGACAAAATATTATATCACTCGATTCCTTGAACTCTCCTCTTTCAAATAGTTATTCGGTTCATCATTTGCCGAAACTGCAAGTTCATTGGAGCTTAGGGGGCCGGGTTTACCCCATACCGCGACCTGGCGTCATTGTTGGCAACAAGTCGTTCAGCTGTTGTCGGGATGTAGTTCGTTTGTTGTCCGTATATATAAATATGGGTGTTGTCGGTTTGTTGTCCGTTCGTTGACAAACCGACAACAAACGAACAACAAACCGACAACACCCATACTATATAAACGGACAACAGTTTGTTGCCAACAATAGTGCGCCACACACGAGGTGAGTTCCCCGGAAGTATGTGATGAAGCATAGAGATGCCGGTGAATTCACCGGGAATTTGAAACTCACCACGTGTGACTGTGAACACGTGAGAAAAATTTTGCGCGTGGGAGCAAGTGAGGATGCTCAAATAAAGCTCGAAGTTCAAACTCATCCTGAATTACTCACCACGTGTGTAGCGCGCTAATGACGCCAGGTCGCGGTATGTGTTAACCCCCACTACTCTACCCTACCACAAATCGCTCGTCGTAGCGCGACACCCACTGCCAAGACGGTATCGTGATGGGCAGGGAGCGCTTCTCCGAGTAGTCGATGGCGAAGGGACTGGAGCTGTCATCGGAGGCGTTCGGATCTAGCCGTTCCGCGTCCACCGGGTGCACGGAGATCACGCAGAGACGCAGTCGGTCCCCGCCCGCCTTAATCAGCTCCACCACTTGCCTGTGGGTCGCCCCCTCCACGTTCACGTCGTTGCTGGAAAAGTAAACAGACAGTAGAGGACACGCGGATACAAGAATACAGACAAGAAAAGAAGCGACGTGTATTCGTCTTACACGATAGTATGACGCGCTTTCTCAACCCTCCCTATTCTGCGGGGCGGAGACTTGAGAAAGCGCGTCGCACGAAATCGTGTAGATGAAGAAGCAAGGACACTGGGGCGCTACACACGTGGCGAGTAAACTCACGGGGAATTCCCCATAAGTATGCGATGAAGCATAGGGAGTCCGGTGAATTCACGTGAGTTTGAAACTCACCGTCGTGTGAACACATGAGAAAAATTTTGCGCTTGGGAGCAAGTGAGATGCTCCACACGAAAAATAAAACTCGAAGTTCAAACTCACCGTCGAATTCCCCGTGAGTTTACTCACCACGTGTGTGCGCGCTACTGTCTACTGTCCTACTATTTGGAAAACAGTGGTTACTATGGGTATCGAAAGATCGGGACGGTTTCCAGGGTGGGGGTGTGTCAGTGGGGTAATGCTGGGGCAGAAAAGTGGGGGTTGCCGCATATCCCCAGAAAATAATGTTATCCAGCATACACACCAGAATTTTCGGCATACCCCCAAAAAGAAATAGCCTGTAATGTACCCCCAAAACACCAACATACCCTCCCTTTTAGTACAACCAAAGGAAAAAAAACAACACTGACTTACACTTCAATAATGCGATCTCCTTTCCTTAGGCCTGCAATATCAGCGGCGCCACTGCGTAGAATGGCGCTGACGTGTTGTAGAGGCGCGTATAGCTCACCGTTGATACTCCGCAATTGTCCACCTTCGCTCACCTGACCTTTCACATTGAAACCGAAACCTTGAAAAATAGCCATCAAATTTTCAGGTGGTGCATTGAATATAATAGACAAGTACAGACCTAGTACATGCTACTGAAAGATTACATAACTGTGAAAGCAGAAGGATATTTCGGTTTTGTACATTCATCAGTTTTGAGCCTTCCCTACTGGCCAGGCGATAGTAAATATGGGTTTGGCCCGAATTATCCCCGCACCACCGTCACTACAACATAATATTGCATGTGTTACCAGTTTCATTTTTGACGATTGTTACAACATGAGGAGCAGGATCGAACGGAAGACAGCGCTGCTGTTGTTTTACATAAATTTCCTCATCGCTTGAGTCGCTCATTTCGCCGCTAGTCCAAGTTCAACAAGTCAAAAAGAAGCCTCCGCGTTTTCGTTCACTTTCATTACGAATTGGCCACTTATCTGAATCCGATCGTTCGTGTTGAGTGAATTTCGCTGTAACGCGATAAACAGACCCAGCTAGCTCAGCTGATCCCATGCCCATCTCTTGAAATTCCGGAAGTAATCCATCATATCATCCTCATCCAACCAATAAATATCTTTCTTCTTTTTATTCAGTTTTCTTTTTCTTATGATAAGACCAAGGCACGTACCACTTACCCCTAGAGCGCGCGCTCCGCTTCGCTTCGCGCGCCCGTCGCGCGACGGGCGCGCGAAGCGAAGCGGAGCGCGCGCTCTAGGGGTACGTGTTACATCTTTTGTTTGTGCTATGGCACGGACTTCTAGAGAGCTTAGGCGGACAAAGGAGTCCACGAATTTATTTTTTTGTGCGGACACTAGGTGTGATATCCAGAACGGAATGGCTATCTTTCAACACGCGGGAGTTCAAACTGGGGATCTTCTGAGTGAGATATCTCTGCACATGCTCCACAGAAAGAGATGCGGTTTTTTGGAGAAGAAAGAAAAACGATTTCTGCATCATACTCTTCACTGATAATTGGTCTTGACAAATGTTCTTTGTATGCTTTTTAGCTCAGGAACGATGAAGCGCAAACAAACGAAGGTCAAAAAGCTGTCCAGTGGATCATCCCAGTTGTGATTTTGTACCACACTATATTTTTGGGTGAATACCCCATGGGCTATACAAAATCAAGTGGTCTGATGGGGTTATGCAGTGTTTGGTTTATTATGAGATCCTGTATGTGTTTTAGGGCATAATTGAAGTTAAAACAGGGTTATTCTAGTACAAAACATGATCAGCTAGGCCTATAAGCATAGTAACTTGGTGTAGGAGTAGCTATAGGTAGCCTATGACCAGCTTACATCGGTAAGTTAACACCTACCCCGCGGAAGCCGTCATTGTTGTCAACAACTTTTACTTTTGTTGTTCGTTTGTTGTCGGATTGTTGTCGGATTTTTGTACTGTTGTTGTCGGATCCGACAACAACAGTACAAAATCCGACAACAATCCGACAACAATCCGACAACAAACGAACAACAAAAGTAAAAGTTGTTGACAACAATGACGGCTGCCGCGGGGTAGGTGTTAAGGTACCCTACAGTACATGGATGGGGTTATACACCAGGGGGATATAATATGTTGGGGATATACTCAAGGGGATATACACCCAAAATATGGTATTCCTATTATCAATTACTGCTGTTTGCAACGATGATTTGTGATGTGTGTAACTGGTCCTTGTTCTATGCTGTTTTCCTTCATTCTCATACACAGTAAGTGCACTGCATGGTGAGTAAGTGAGTGCACTATGTAGGATGTGAAAAAGTGGGCATCTGTTCAGGTATATAGCTTAGCCTTGATGTAAAATCTGGTAAAATTGAAGGAGATATTGTTTTCGAATGACAAGATACCTACAAAACCTAGTTGCATGCCAATTTTGTGCTATAGTACTCTGGAGTGTAAAAGCTGCCCTGTGTTCCACATGTTACTTATGTGCATGGACTTCTACCTGATGTCCAGTACCAAACTAGAGTGCTATGTCCGTGTGCTTTCTAGATGTCTGTGGCTATGGACCTATAGAAGAAAAATTCTATGTGTACATGGCTGAGTTTTGTGCGCGTTTTGCTTTTTTTGCATATATTTGTAAAATTCTTTGCCAATGCTTTTACATTTACAATTGTATACTAAAAAAGCAATACAAGCACGTTCGAATGAAACTGAAAAACAAAACAAAAACAAACAGGAAAGTTTGAAAGGAAGCAAGCAAAGTGAAGAAAAGAAGATGCAGCAAGAATTTTTGGATTGTCTTGCCTTTCTTTTGATGATATCTAATTGGTGAAAGTGGCAATTTTCTCCCGTAATGATAGCGGTCGAATTGCCTTCATGCGGTGGCGATTTATCGGACACAACGAAAAACGGGGCAGCGGAGGCAAATTCGAAGGGAACCAATGGAAATGAGGAGGAAGAGGAAGCTCAGCCTTCGCCCGAATTTCTCCGCATTACCACCGATCCTTTGTACCAAATTGGAGCTGAATTAGCCAGCGAGGCGTGGGAAAATTATCGAGCAGTTGCGCAACGATGCAGTTTGGAGGTTCGTAAGGTGTAACAGGGTAATGTGGGGTAAAACCGGACAGATGGAACCAGTACTGACTATTCTCCATAGCTGATTGATGCCTATGTGTCTGTTCTTTGTTTTCAGGGTAAGCAAACGCCGTGGTATGCGTGCGCCTTGTATTTGGCCAGCTGGAACAATTCTTTCGGTCACTCAAACTCCGAATACCGTGTAGCCATGGCCAGTTTGGTGGAAATCAGCGATCTGTCGTATGTGTCTTAGCAATACGTAACTGAAC
>JASAMW010006291.1:0-13648 GCA_030247985.1 Epsilonema sp. ZAB3_2
TTGCTCCAGTAGAAGTTGCAGTTTCCTTCAGTACTGGGGGGTAAAGTAGGCGGCCGACTTTTCCCATCCTTCAGTACAGTCGTCAGGTGGCCGAAAAAATTACCCACTAAGTATTGAAATTTTTTTTTGCTATATCTCCAGTACCAGTGGGGCGAATTGGTTGAAACTTCGCCTGGGGGTTAGGGTACCATGCCCCCTTGCCCCACACAAACCGGGTGTTCATTTATAACATACAGGATATTTTCACGCAATGTCCCAGAGTTTGGCCATTTTTGACCTCTTTTTGAAAAACGTAACCGTGAGCTGATGTTTCAGCGAATGGTAAGCCCAATAGCTCATAATTCAAGGAATCAAATAATGTCCCAGTGCTCAATCGGTCAATACGGATGACTACAGATACAGCCCCAGTTCGTGGCCGAAATTTCCCGTGGCCGACTTTCCCCCATGGTACCCTACTTTCCATACACAACATTCTGTCGTTGTCTGGGATGGAGACAGAGAGTGCAGCATTTTGGCGGCACCTTTCTTTGCCTTAACAGCAGGACTAAATTTTCTCAAACGATCGACCCTTTTCACCTCACTGAAGCAACATGAGACAGCTGTAATTTGTGAACCACCCCTTCACGCGTCTACGTCGCCTGGAAAGTGCTCGCAATCGTCGTCAACATTTGCCTATTCGTCTATTTGGTCGCAAATTATCCGGATTTCGACCTATTCGAAGATGTGACCCTGTCAAACGCTGGCATCGTAGTGTTGGCCTCTGTCGCCATCATTTACAGCCTGCTGAGCTTCTTCTATCTAGCGGTGACGTATCAAGCATGGCGTTACCTGAACAAACGCATCCTCTGTGCGAATGCAGCCTGTATGGAGCAGGCAGGTATTACACCTGCTCTGGAAATCACTGAATTTTTTATAAGCTTACCAATAAATGGGTAATTAAATTATGTACGTACGTACAAAACATTAGATTCTCGTACTGTACTGTCAAGAATAATATAACCTAACAAGAATAAGTCAAAATGCGTCAGAAAGTGTAGTGCTTCTTAGCGTGTAGTGATTCATTCTTGTCAGGTTATAGTATTCTTGGTATTGTAGGTCTGCATTCACAAATGAAAATACGCATTTTGTATGTGCTAGGCCTCTGTACCTGTCAGTATGTACAGGGTGTTCCATAATATGCTCACCGTCTGTTTGTGACTCTATCTCCACAGCGGTGTGCCATTTTCAAATACGGTGTTTTGGAATAAGTAGTCAAGGCTTCAACGTTAATGCACGCAAAATTTCAACTTTCTAAGCCAACAGGAAGCGGCTCAAAGCAGCTAAGAAAGGCTGACCTCAGAAATCGAGGATTTGCCTTTATGTTGTACCAAAATAAAGAGCATATTCTACCATAAAAAGCTAATACATTTTCAAATCCTGATAAATATCACAAGTAAGACGGGGAAGACCCAAATATACAGCGCCATTGTGAAGAAATTTGAAACTCATTCATGGAGTGCTAACTTCGGTGGGGAAAGAAACGTGAATTTTTGTATCCGAAAGTTTGAGCGTTCATAACTTCCTTGGTAGAAGGACTACACCACTACACACAGGGCTGAAATTTTGCCTGCACCATCTTAGAAGCTTTAGCTACCAAATGTAAAGGAGCGTACTGAATTCGAACGCTCCTTGATGAACGAGAGCTACAAACATTCGGTGAGTTTATTATGGAACATCCTATACATGCCTACCCGGGGTATTATCTTCTGGAGTATTGAGATTTGATTGTATCATGATCTTGCTCTTGCGTGCCGTGCTCGTGCCTATTGCATCTGCATGAACAAGAAACAACCTGCTGCAAGATACAGAAATTATTGTGCAAATTTCTTCACGCAAATAATATTGCAAGAAGTGTGTATGTATGTGTGTACAGTAGGTTTAAAAGTCTAAAAAGTAAACCACGTCCTTTAATACTTCACACCACGCCCACGTCTCAATCTACACCTTACAGTATGAACTTTGACACAACAGCCAAGTCCACTTAGACCTAATTACGTACACTCACCCTATCCCACAACACTGTGTATTATATTATTGCACTCATACAATACATACAGTACGTACTCACAGCGCGCATGGCACTATTATTGTACATTTTGGTATTGGCGTCAGAAACGAAGAGAAAGAATTCCCGCATCTGGTTTGAAAATGCATTTGAAGAAAACTAGATAAAACCAGAAAATTATCGAGAAACTTTGATTTACGCATGAGTAATCAAAATACTACGTGCCAACCTGTTGATACGCAGTTGGTAAAATCAAATTGCGTACCTGGTGTAAGACAGAGACTGATTAGAAAAGAGAAGATACATAGATAGGCACCCATCCCAAAATATCTGTTGTTGTTGTTGTTGTTGTCTCTACTGTACTCTTTTCATTCCGGCGCGCCACTCAAACTTACTATCAATCTAAAAACACAATTCCAGATTCCACCAAATTCAAAAAATGACCATCACTAGCTCTCAACAACCACCCTCACGTCCAGCAAATGCTGACCCAACTACACCTACTACTGCAGCTGTCACAATTACTCTTGCCACTATCATTCAGCAGCCCAGGGCTCTAGGCTTTCTCTGCTTTCCACTCATTCCGATGGTGGAATCAATTGTGGCGCTAGAAATGCTGTATTTGGCAGCTGGTCTTGTGCTTAGGGGAGCTTTCATAAAGTACGTCACGCAGAAATTCAGTCGTCGTCCCCGCCCCCGTCACGCTTTATTGGCCATTATCCCCCCCCCCCTAGTATCGAGTGAGTGACTCATCGTCACGCACACGTCACATTCGCCGCAACCCCCTCCCCCTATTTTTGCATGACGTACTTTGTGAATCTCCCCTTAGTCTACCCGTTTTGGAAGATTCATTGCTGGCGATCGTCATCTTCGTCTCATTCCTATGCGTCTCTCACATCGTGTTAGCCCTGCGTATGGATGTACCAGCTGCATTCTGGGTGTACATGGTTTGGAAAGCGGTGGCAATTGCTGGGCACTTAGGGGAGCATCATAAAGTACTTACGTCATGCGAAAATAGTCCGTCAGCACCCCTCCCCCTACATCACGCTTTCTCGGCCTGTACCCCCTCATGGGGTAAATAAACCCGGCCATGGGAAAAGCCGGCCACCTAACTGAAAGTTTCAGGGCTGCATGAACATCACAGTAACAACTAACAACGCACCGATCGAGATAAATATTACATCAATCGATTCCTGGAACTCTCCTCTTTCAAATGAGCCGTTTGCTTCATCACTTGCTGAAACAGCAAGTTCAAAGGAGCTTTAGTGGCCGGGTTTACCCCACAGTACCACCCTACTCATGCAGTGACAAATCGTCACATCTTCCCCGCGAAACCCCCTCCCTCTATATTTTTGCATGACGTAATATATGAAGCTCCCCTATTCTTCATTATTCGCCTGTCAACGAGTTACCCAGATTTGGACTGGCTGCACGAAGATATGACACTTTCGAAGCAAGTGCTTTTTGTCGTACTGTTTGTCGCTTCTCTGTACATTTTGCTGGGGTTGGTGTTTATGGCTGTGGTATTTCAAGCATGGAGATTTCTCAGGGAACGAGAAAAAATTGGTTCGAGCGCAATCAGTGCGTAACACCTAGACCATGGGAATCAAAATGGGAAAAGCGCAAAAAATGAACGAATTACTTACTTACTGCTGAATCAAAATATAACATCATAAATATGTATCAAATATCATACAGGTCATCTAGAAGACCAAAGAAGATGTGATGTGTCAGGTTTTTGGACTACCGCAAAAGTGTCACAAAATTTGATACTCTGAATACATTACTATACAAGCCATATCAAATGTGCAAATATAGTAGAAAAAGTTGTGCAAAATTCAAATAAAATACAGCAACAAGCACATAATTCTAAACAATATTCAAAAATACAGTTACGGTAAATAAGCATAAAGCAAGGATAAAACTGTCACAGGATTAACGCACACAAAAATAAAAATTTACTGACAGAAATAAAAATAAAAATCACAACATCAAGCATAAAAATGTATGTACCCAAATCAGGTAATTGTACTCCACTTTTGTCTTTAGTAACACCTCATCATGGATGGGCACATAACACATTATAATCTTCTACTGCATAGCATACTCTTGAGTCGGCACAAATTTGGGACAAATTATGCCCAAAAACAGCATCTATTGTGTACACATACATATACGTATCGTATGCTACTGTGCCTTTTATTTTTATGTACTGTGCGTATCTAAACTAAAAGTGCTACAATAAAAGTTGAAAGGTCAAAGCCAAACAGTGGATAAATTGTACTTCTCAAGTTCCGGAAAAGAATCAGCGGAAAAAATAAAGTTTTGATTTCTCTGAGAATGCAGTTTAAGTCACAAACACTGCATAGTCTGTATGTACAATATTTAATAGCAGCTACCGTAATCCTACAAAAAAGTAACATGATGCCCATTTTGTTCGTAAAACATAAAAAATATAAGCAGCTACTCTATACAAAAAAGACAACCGAACAAATGATAAACCCGATATGAGTGGGGTAGTGTGGGGCAAAAGAACCGCCCATACAGGAAATTCCCCCATTTTACCGCGGTTGGTATTTCTAGCCAAGGTTGCTATTCATAACTAGGGAGAGAGCCATGTTTTGAATGGGAAGTAGGGTATCATGGGGTAAGCCTGATCCGTTTTATTGGGGTAAAGCCGGCCACCTGGACGTAGGAAAAAACAGCCTATTTTATACTAAGGTAGGTGGCTGGGTTTACCCACATGGTAGGGTTTACCCACCCCACAACACCCTAAAACCGTCAAATGGTGCTGAGAATTATCCCGCATACGGACGGATTTGCCCCACAGACAGTTACCCTACATAGGCCATTTTTAACTCCTTCCGTAATTCAAAGTCTCTGTGGTCAACAGGTTGCGCAACCGACGCCAACCAACATATGGGAGTTGTGCAACCGACGTCAACCAGCAAATGGAAATTTCGTAAGCATGGCAACGGTTGGCATCAGTTGTGCAACTACCATAATGTGGGTTGGCGTCGGTTGTGCAGCTGCTCCATATATCGGTTGGCGTCGGTTGCACAACCAGTTGACCACAGAGTCTTCGAATCCCGGGAGGAGTTAAAGGGGGGATCTGGTGGGATAGTTTGTATGGGGAAGCAAATTTCGAATTTCTAACATTTGAAAACACCTACCTATGTAAAATCGCATCCTATTTCGATCTAACCCCACGTTCTTGCCTCTGTGAAGCGGCGCCCCAGTTTAAAGCTCGAAATAGGCCAGTGTTGCGAAATCACCTTCCAACTGGGGCGCCGCTTCACAGAGGCAAAATCGGCTCCAGAATGTGGGGTTTGATCGAAAGATAATGAAATTTTATGTCAGATAGGCCCCTCAAAAGTGAAAAATATGAAATTGGCTCTTCCCGTACTAAATTCCCGCCAGATCCCCCCTTTAAATCTTCTCAACTAGTCTTGCAGTACTTGCCGCAGGGAACCGACTGCCTGCAGACAGTTTCCCTGCGCGTCGAAGGTGGCCAGACAGAGCTTGTCCAGCTTGTTGCACAGGCACGGAGACAGCAGCGGAGATTCGCCGGCTAAAGCTGCTGTATCTGCAAACAAAAAGACATAGGGTACTAACTAGTGCGCCAAACATGTGTGTGGTGGTGAGTAAAGTCACGGGGAATTTCCCCATAAGTACTTACGTAATGAAGGATAGGGAGACTGGTGAATTCACCAGGAGTTTGAAACTCACCACGTGTGAACACGTGAATTTTGCGCGTGGGAGCAAGTGAGAATGCTCTACACGAAAAACAAAACTCAAAGTTCAAAATCACCGTGAATTCACCGTAAGTTTACTCACGACGTGTGTAGCGCGCTACTACCGTATTTTTGGGTGTATATCCCCCCCCCCCCCCCTATTGTATATCCCCCTAGTGTATAACCCCCCATTGGCAAAACATAAATTTTGTCCTTTGTATATCCCCCCTGGTGTATAACCCCCCATGTACTGTAAGGTACTGTAAACGGGGATATTTTCGGACGGTCTTTTTTTCGGTCGGAAGGCTTTAACTCTGCTGTACATACAAAAAATTCGGACGGTAATATTTTCGGACATAATTTTTTGTCCGAATTGTCCGAAAATTTCCCACGTCCGAAAATTTCCCCGTTTACAGTACCTGACCTACCTATGTAGCTGGTCCTATGTTAGCTATAGCTACTCCTACACCATGCTGCTATGCCTGTAGGCGGGGTGCTCGACTTACGTACACAACCCGTTTCGTACCCCGGTTTTCGTACCCTGCTCGTTCGGTACACTTTGCAGTTGGTACCGGACCCACCTGGTACACTCCTCGATTCGTACCCCAATATTACGTACACAATTTGCTAGCAATGCGTTTCGTACACTTGCATCTGGTACACGAATTATTTCGTACATTCTATGGTAGGTACGTACACTTCCCAGTACGTATACGCATTATTCTTCAGTCCTTGAAGAATGAATTTTCATTGGTGCGTCAGTGATCAATTGTGCAAATAGGCCAACTCAGGCATATGCTGAGGCTTAGGCTTTGGCTGAGGCTTAGGGTTAGGCTGACGCTTAGCTTAGGCTGAGGATTAGGCTTCACCTTAGGCTGAAGCTTAGGCTGAGGCTTAGCTTAGGCTGAGGATTAGGCTTCACCTTAGGCTGAGGCTTAGGGTTAGGCTTAGGCTGAGGCTTAGGGTTAGGCTTCCACTTAGGCTGAGGATTAGGCTTCACCTTAGGCTTAGAGTTAGGCTGAGGCTTAGGGTTAGGCTTAGACTGAGGATTAAGCTGAGGCAATCTGGGGCCAAATTTTGGGAAAAATTTTCCTTCTCAACCTACATCCAATCCACTAGGCTTTTCGTTATGAGCAGAACGACAGTTTTATGATGACGTTTGTTTCACTTAGCTACTGTTGATTACGACAAGCATGTATGATTGGAATGACCTGTAGGTACAGTAGCTGTGCAAATTTGTGTGTGTACGTATCGCTAAGTGTACGAACAAAAAGGTGTACGAATCGGGGGTGTCAAATGTACGAAATGAAAGTGTACCGATCAACAAGTGTACGACAAAAGCAGTGTATGTAATGGCATGGGTACGAAAGTGTAAGTGTACAAAACGTGCGGGTACGAATCGGCAGTATACGAAACGGTGAGTGTACGTAATGCGAGCAGACCCTGTAGGCTTAGCTGAGCATGTCTTGTACTAGAATAACCCTGTTTTAACCGCGATTATGCCCTAAAACACATACTTTTGACCTCAAAATCATGCCTCTACACACCTCTCATAAACATAAATTTTGTCCTATGTATATCCCCACCCATTGTATATCCCCCCTAGTGTATAACCCCCCATTGGACCTCTCAATTTTTGTATACCCCCATGGGGCTATACACCCAAAAATACGGTAACTATTATGGGGTAAACCCGGACACTGGGTAAACCCAGACACCTAAACTTTTCTGAACTTGCCGTTGTTATTCAGCAAATGATGAGCACGCGTAGCTCATTCGAAAGAGGAGAGTTCAAGGAATCGATCGGTAGAATACTTGTCTCAATCGGTCTTATGGTTGCTGAGATATGCTAGGTGTCCGGGTTTACCCCCTCGTCCGGGTTTACCCCTCAGTACCCACAGATACACAATAGATGAGGTCGGTTTTTTTATGTAGGGTACTAAGGGGTAAACCAAACCCGCCCACCAAAGCCGCTGTGAACTTGCTGTAATTCAGCAAACGATGAACCAAATAGCTCATTTGAAAGATGAGAGTTCAAGAAATCGATTGATATAATAAGCCTACTTGTCTCAATCGGTCCATTAGTTGCTGAGATATGCTTAGTAGCCGGATTTTCCCATGGTCGGGTTTACCCCGCCATAGTACCCTACCTAATTGCATGAAAATCTGCTCTTAGACATGCATTATCTCTTACCGCGATAGCTCAGCGGTAGACAGCACCAATTTTCCAGCCAACACCCACGTGGTTCGATTCCCCCCTTTTCTTTCCCTCACCTTTCACATTTTTTCCCTTATTATCGATTCAATTCTCCACCCAACACCCCCGGGGTTCGATTCCCCCCCCCCCATTTTTTTTCCTTTTCTCACCTTTCACATTTTCCTCCCTTATTATCGATTCTTGCTCCCTCGTTTCCTCGCGTTCTCTGCCTCCATCAACTCTATCCAAATTCACCGAAAGAGGCGGCGTGGTAAAAGATTCCAGGCTGGCCGTTTCGCTTTCGTTTATGCTGTACTCGCGACAAGAATTCATAAGCGCCTCCATCATTACCGCTTGCTTGGAGAAAACTTGCAGCAGCTTGCTTCTACCTGAAACAGAGGCAAGTACGGTAATATGGTGTAAAACTAGCGCGCTACACATACGTGGTGAGTAAACTCACGGGGAATTCCCCATAAGTATGTGACGAAGCATAGGGCAGGGCCGGTGAATTGAATTCACCGTGAGTTTGAAACTCACCACGTGTGTAGCCCACTGTGGGGTATTTTGGAGGATAGTAGGGGTATTTATTTACCATATGCGGCAACGCGATTGGGTTGGTCGACAGTTATATCAGCACTTAGTGGCCGGGTTTACCCCACAGTACCCTACCATGTACACGCAGCCACCCTATATAGAGTAGTATGGGGTAAACCCGGCCTAGTAACTATATCTCAGCAACCATACGACCGATTGAGACAAGTATTCTACCAATATCAATTCCTAGAACTCTCCTCCTTCAAATGAGCTACCACATGTTCATCATTTGCTGAAGCGGCAAGTTCAGAAAAACTTAGGTGTCCGGGTTCACCCCGTGTCCGGGATTACCCCACAGTACCCTACCTTCGCTCTTCTCCATATCTTCCTTCCTTCCCTCCATCCTCAAGGATCCCGATGCTTTCTTGTACAGAACCGCACCGTTCGTAGGCGTTTTAGCAGCTGTCGAGATTTCCTCCAACAGCGAATCGCAGGGATCCGGAAAGTGCAGGAAAAAGGACGGAAGACAGTCGGGGTTATCCGGATTTGACGCTGGAACCTGAAAGAAAGCAAATTGCGTGACTGGTGAGCAACATCAAAAATATATAATTGGGCTAGGGGAAGAATGGAGCGAAGGAGGCAATCAGTAGTGGGCTACACGACACACGTGGTCGTGAGTAAACTCACGGGGAATTCCCCATAAGTATGCGATGAAGGATAGGGAGGCCGGTGAATGAATTCACCGTGAGTTTGAAACTCACCGTCGTGTGAACACCATGAGAAAAATTTTGCGCTTGGGATCAAGAAGTGAGAATGCTCTACACGAAAAATAAAAAATCGAAGTTCAAACTCACCGGTGAATTAACCGTGAGTTTACTCACCACGTGTGTAGCCCACTACTGGCTCATATTCAACCCATTAGGGAATCTAAAGCACGCCATCCACACAAACAAACAATCAGCAACACACTGCATATGACAAGCAACAGCAGACCGTTTACGCGAGCTACAAGAGTGTTTGTGTGTGGATGGCGTGCTTTAGATTCCCCAATATAATAGGTTTTACGAAACCCATTGTAATGGAAAATATGAGTCAGGAACTGCCACCTTCCTTTACACTGTGTGCTCCATTCTTCCCCTTAGCCCAATTATATATTTTTGGTAACACCTTGCTCGTACTTAGAATTACATAGGAAGGGTAGTACGGTGTAAAGTGGGCGGCGCTCGCCTGTAATGCGAGAGGTCCCGGGTTCGATTCCCTGGTACATCTGTCAATGGTGCACTTCAGACGTGCTCCGAGTTTGCTCCGAGCGAGTTCGCTCCGAGGAGCCTCCGAATTCGAAGCGAATTCGGAGCGTAATTCGGTTGTTCACACGTACAGGGTTTTGCTCCGAATAAACACGGGACACTTCTTTTCAGTCGTTCACAAGAGGAGAAAGCAACGCCGAGCAGCTTTTACCACTTTGCGGAGGTTACGCGCCTCGTCGTAAATTTTCTGCGCAGTTTTTTGTATTTTCTAACAAGCTCCGACTTTTGCTCCGAGAAGCCTCCGAGTTCGGAGCTAAACTCGTTTGTTCAGACGTCTCCGAGTTTCAAACTCGGCAGTTCACACGTACGTTTGGAAAAACGGAGCGAATTCGGAGCAAACTCGGAGAATTTACATGTTGAAACATAGGCAGGGCTCCGAATTCGGAGCTCACGTCTGAAGCGCACCAATGTTCCTTATCACCTCACCTTTTTCCAGCTGCAGGCGAAATTATGCTCGTTCAGCAGCACCGTATGTTTCTGCGGGTCGATCAGTGTGAAGTGCTCGCGGCTGATTCCCACTAACACCTGCATATCGCTGTCCCCGCCCCTCAGACGCCGACCAATGGTGGGCGGGCGTTCGATCTGTCCCGCAAAGAAGGCCGCCCTAAAAGTGAAACATCAACTTTGTCAGTTTGCCGACGAAGTGAAACGTCAACTTTGCCAGCTTGCCGACGAAGTGAAACATCAACTTTGCCAGTTAACAGACGAAGTGAAACATCAACTTTGCCAGTTTACCTACGAAGTGAAACGTCAACTTTGCCAGTTTACCGACGAAGTGAAACGTCAACTTTGCCAGATTACTGACGGCGGTACACAACAACAACAACAATACAGTTGACTGGAGAAGTAAAGCTTAGCATTGTGTAATGCTGTTGATCTATGAGTGAATTTGTGCTTGAAATTTGAATGACAATTTTGTGAATGGAGGGACACTATCCATAAGTTGCATTATTAGGGGGCCTGACACAAGGGCGCCCTTAACACGTACCGCACCAAGGCGTCATTGTTGTCAACACCGCTTGTTGACTACAATTATATGGGGATTGTCGGTTTGCTGTCGGTTTGTTCCTTTTCAAACCAACAAACCAACAGTTCCTTTCAAAAGTCCCTTTCCTTGTCGGCTTGTTGACGAAATGACAATAAATCGACAATCCCCATATTGTTTGTCAAAAAATGTACAACGAACCGACAACAGTTGGGCGACTTGTTGACAGCAATGACGCCTTGTTGGTGCGGTATGTGTTAACACGCCTTTCCTTACCCATAGAACGGGAACGTCATGCAGTGTTCCAAGTAGAGTAGCCTCAATTCCTCAGCAGATTTCCCAGCTACCGCACGCCGTTGTTCGAGTAGGCACTCATAGACTTCCTTGCGACTTCCGAACTCCTTGCCAAATATGGACCAGCCCTTTGCGGAAGAAGAGATATGGTACTCGGGTAAATATTCTTCCAATAACTGTCTACAATAAAAGAAGAATGAGAGGGTTACTGCAGTCACAGTTGCAACGGAAAATATCAGACTCCGATTATTCACAATTATTCACTCCAATTATTTCATTAAAGTACAAATTCAGACCCATTTATTTTGAACTCAAAACGCAAAACTCCCCACTTCCTCTCTTCCAAACCTTCTCCTCCCCTCGATGCCCAACCGCGCCACCCCCCAAAACAAACGAAAGAAGAAAGCATGGCTCGGTGTGGTTTTTTGTCTAGATCAGTTCAAATAATAGACAGAACACCTAACAAAAACGAAACAAAAAAAAAAAAAAAAAAACAAAAAAACAAACAAAACAAAACAAAACCAAAAAAAAAAAAAACAAAAAAAAAAACAATCAAAAACACATCATAAAAAATCAATCTCACACACAAATAGTGTTTTTTTTATTGGAGAGGCGAGCTAAAGTTATCCGTGGAAGTTTTGACCGCTTTGCTCTACGTCGCGTAGTTCTCGAGATAAATAATACATGGGTCCTAGAATTATAATTTGTACTATAGTCTGGTCAGAGAGAGTTGGCTGATTCTTGTCCGTGCTTCGTGTACTCCTTTTTAGCAGAAGTACATGCAAACAACGCGGTACGACTTGAGTCCCATAGCCAACTTTCTCTGGCCTGTGACTATACAATGGTTGAGTTAGTTTGGACCAGTTGCGCAAAAATATAGGTGGTCGCGAGCTGACCCCAAGCTGCATTCATTCACCATACATCCGTAAATCCGTACGTATCTAGGAGTACGTGGCACCGCAAGCAAACGGCCATGTACTCCTTCCTAGATACGTCGGACGTTGCATGGATTTCCGCACGTATGGTGAACGCGGCAACACCGCTCTGTATTACACTATTTCAGTGCATTTTCTCTCCTCCCCTCATACAGATCAAAAAATGCGCTGAAAAAGCGTAAAAATACAGAGCGGGTCAGCTCGCGGCCACCCATGAATTCTTAGCGCAACTGACGAATATAGTCTGGCCAGAGAGAGTTCGCTATGGGACTCAAGTCGTCCTGTGTAGTTTGCATGAACTTCTGCAAAATAGGAGTACACGAAGCACGGACTTCTGTCCGCATTTACGAATCTATTTTACGCAACGCGCCTTGAATGCCATAGCAAACTCTTACTGGCCAGACTATAGTAGGAGTTCGTTATGGCAGTCTAAGAAGGCGTGTTGCGTTGTATACAGAAACTCGTTTTGCGATCGCTATGACCTGCCACGAACGCCTATGTAGGCTTAGTATAAAAATGTCAGGAGTACATGTCATTTTCTTCCTTTCTTTATTTCGGTGCTTCGTCCGTCGTCGGTGCGATGTGCGCACCTGAAGAAAAAGTAGCGGAACGGCGTTGTAAACTACGCAGTACGACTTGAGTCCCATAGCCAACTCTCTCTGACCAGACTATAGCGCAACTGACGAATAGGCATTTACCGATTTACCTGACTGAATTCGGCGACCTCTGACTATCTCCCTCCTCTATCGTCGTTGTCTTCCCAGAAAGCGACAGAGCCCAATCGACGCCAGCTAACTGCAGCGCATCTCGCAAATCGCATACGTACTTCCCGTTCAGCACGGATTCACGGGCGTCCAAAAATAGCAGCTCGATAGCCTTCTCATTATGCTCGCAGAGCTGAAGAAAAAATACAACACATAAAAGGGTAAAATATGGGGTAAACCCGGCCATGGAAAAATCCGGCCACATCAGTTTGAGGTTCAAAATCTCAGCAGCCAATGGACCGAATGAGACAAGTATTCTACCCAATCGATTCTTTGAACTACCGTATTTACCGGTAGATAACCCCCCCCCCCCCCCCCCCCAATGCATAACCCCCCCCCCCCCCCCCCCCCCCAATGCATACCCCCATATTGGCAAGACATAAAAAATGCCCAATGCATAACCCCCCCCCCCCCCCCTATGCATACCCCCATATGTACTGTACAGTACCTGAACCTACCTATGTAAGCTGGTCATAAGCTACCCATAGCCACCCCCAGACCAAGCTAAGATGCCTATAAGTAGAGCTCTCACGGGTACCCGGACCCGGAACCCGGACCCGGGAAAGACCCGGCTTTTTTTGCTACCCGGACCCGGAAAAATAGGCGAAAATCCGGGTCGGGGTGTAAGGTGTATAATTTCGCACAATTTTGGCTTTCTGCTCAATGTAGTTTGAGCATTTTCTGAAATTTTCTCAAGAATAGAGGATAGTTATTTTCGAATTTCGACATTCGCACGAAATATCGAGCTATACTTTTCCAAATTTCCCACCTGGAGGTTATGTATTCTTTCAAACGAACATTGTTATATACAGTCTATTGCATATGTATGTACGTAACGTAGGTACTAGTATCTT
>JASAMW010006293.1:0-18532 GCA_030247985.1 Epsilonema sp. ZAB3_2
CTCTCTCACATCTCCATTGCCCATGATCACCCACATCAGGTTGCCTCATGTTGAAATGCAGGTGAAAGTGTCGATAGAAGCTTGTCGACATTTCTGGCATCTTCTTCCACGTCTCGAACTCATTGAAACTAAGGACACGGAGGGTCGGTATTTGCCTGCTGTGGCTCAAGTTGCGCGATCATTCATGGAAGCCAACGAAAGGAGAGACCGCGCCTCACAGAAGAAGATGGATATTTCCATGAAGTGGTGCCCGGAGACCGTTGTGATTCTGGATCAGTTTTGTGATGCGATGGGGCGGAGGCCAGTGGTTGACGAGCGTCCCACCTCTGATGGTGGTCCAGGCTACGTGAAGTTTCAATCTGGCGAAGCTGAAGTGGAGCTGCGCACTCACGACGATGGTGAATAAAGCGAAATACCAAAAATATATAATTCTTGTTAGGGGAAGAATGGCGGACGTAGTGAAAAGAAACGAAGCAATCCCTGACTAGTTTTGGCCCCAATAAATTCGATATCCAATTTATTCGATATCGAATTTATTTGATAGAACGAAACCAATTTATTCGATATCGAATTTATTGGACATTTACGAAACCTTTTTATTGGGGATTCCATATCGAATAAATTGGATATCGATTTTTTGGGGCCAAAACTAGTCAGGGATTGCTTCGTTTCTTTTCACTACGTCCGCCATTCTTCTCCTAAGCAAGATTATATATTTTTGGAAATACTAATCTTGTGATTTGAAATGTTTGCTGTAATGTTCAGTGGTGCTACAGCGCTGGAATTTTTACACCTGTTATTCCAAAGCATTTCCTTCCACTGATATCCAAGCCTTCGTTATCATCTTCTGTAGTACCTACGTATGTACTTTCATTATGCTTTGTCATTTTGGGCCCAGTATTTACTCATGCCGCGTTCACCATACGCCCCTACGTCTGACGTTAGTATCTGACCTTTACCAGTTTGTGCCGTGTGTTATAAATATCTCAGAATCTAGGCAACATAGGGCATACGTGACAAAGATAATGAAAATACGCATCGGGTGTACAGATGTACAGGGTCGTGGTTCAGCGTTGCCAAATGTCTCTACGCACATCTCAGTACATAAGGAAATCGAAATTCAGTATGCTTTGTCATGTTGGGCCCAGTATGCATGCACTCATGCCGCGTTCACCGTACGTCTGACGTTCAGTATCTAGGGGTACATACTTACGTATCTAGGGGTACACTGCAAACGACCATGTACGCCTAAGAACCTAGAACATCCGACATACTTCCCTTAGATACGTCATCCACGTACGTACGGATGAACGGGCGTATTGTGAAGTCGGCATCCAGTAATTCATTTGTGTTACTGTGTTCGAATTCGAACACATTGCAACATTTTGACTGAGTACTGTTGGTGGACTGAAATGCAGCGCGTGGATTTTTTCGCTTCTTGCATAAAGATGTTTTTGGAACATGGGTGTGTCTTGCCATGTCGTGCGTGGGATTTGAGGTAGGACGCCTCAACCCATACTGGTGCATACAGATTACAAACTGTATGTTATGCGTGTGTTGACGCAAAGTGAAAATTTGTTTCAGGCGGTACTGGTGACATTGTCTTTGTCAGCCGCACACACGTAATAGGAGGCATGGAAGTTTCGCCGCAAAAGAATCCAGCAATTCCTAATGGGCCCATCTTCATCTCTGATCTTCCATTTGAGCTGCTGGGCAAGATCCTGTCCTATGTGCCGGTGGCTGGGGCGAAGGATGCGAGCAGATTGGAGAAAGTCAACAGGACCTTCAAGCAGTTCGCATGGCTGAGAGTGAAAGAGATGAAGATGAAATGGCGGGCACATGAAGGTTGGGGAATATGGAAAGGAGAGAACTGGAGGCACGCTGATCAGAACTTAGAGAACTATCGGTGGTTTGTTGCCGCTTTTTGGATCAAGACGCACAACCTACAGAGACTGGAGATCATGTTTTGGGATAGAGGATATGAAAACGAGTGGAAGGCGCAGCTGTTGATGTCTCATCTGCTGGAGCTGATGCAGAGGGAACCGAGGGCCATCAGCCGCATACAGATCCTATCAAAAGAGGTTTTTCTCGCTCCATCCACTGGAGCCTTCATTCACGCATGCCGACAACACCTGCTCAATCTTTCCCTCTTCTTGCCGCCTTTGCCTATGGACAGCAATCTCTCTTGTCACAAGAGAGATTTCAGCGCTCGCATATGCCAGCAGCTAACCACATGCCTGGTGGAGTGCTACCGAGTGGAAGAGCTCAAGCTACCTTTTGCCCTGCGCCTCACAGAAAGCACTTTTTTGGCAGGAAAGAGCCAGTTGAAGCGCTTGAAATATTCGTCTTGTTGGTGGAAAACGGCCGATCATTTGGTCCTGTTCTCTGGCCTGGCTGAGTTGCAGCGAGCCAAGGATGAAACTGCTGCTGCTGATAACAAGGCGCCTCTTCCACTCCTCCTGGAGATTTACGAGGGTGACCTGTCCGCCTTCATTTCTGCAGCGGCCTCTGTCACTTCTCCATTGCCCATGATCAGCCACATCACGCTGGAGTCGTCGAGAATTAAGGCGGCCGCGGCAGTGTCGATAAAAGCTTTTCAGTATCTCTGGCGTCTGCTTCCAGGTCTCAAACTCGTAAAAGTTGAAGGCATACACGCAATGGAGAAGATTTTTCATTTGCCTGCTATTGCGCTGTTTGCACGATCATTCATGGAGGCCTACGAAAGAAGAGATGGCGCCGCAGATATGGAGATAGTGATTTCCTTTTCCACTCAGTACGGGAAGCCCACTGTGACTAAGTGGAATCAGTTTTGTGATGCGATGGGGCGGAGGCCAGTGGTTGACGAGCGTCCCACCTCTGATGGTGGTCCAGGCTACGTGAAGTTTCAATCTGGCGAAGCTGAAGTGGAGCTGCGCACTCACGACGATGGTGAATAAAGCGAAATACTAAGTATCTTGTGATTCGATATGTTTGCTGTAATGTTCAGTGGTGCTACAGCGCTGGAATTTTTATACTGTTATTTCAAAGCATTTCCTTCCACTGATATCCAAGCCTTCGTTATCATCTTGTATAGTACCTGCGCATGCGTACGTACGTATGTACTTTCATTATGCTTTGTCATTTTGGGCGCAGTATTCACTCATGCCGCGTTCACCACACGCCCCTACGTCTGACGTTTAGCTTGAATAAGTGTAAAAATTCAAGCACTGTAACACCGCTGAATATGTAGCCTACGTACACATCTAATAGCCACCACTGGAACAGCTGTTGCTTACCGGCGGTAAAGAAATTGGTAGTTGTGTGTCGCAGTAATATTCATTTTGGAGTTTGTCGGCTCTTTATTTCTATGATTTTTGTGATTTTTTAATTTTTTCGCCAGAACTGTACATTGTGTACTACTAGGTATCTGCATGCATTTCCGTTCAGTGTAGTGTTTTCTGCGATTTGCATAAAATCTCTTCTTGTTTCAACTTCTGTGAGAACTCGCTTTTATTGAAATATACAAGTCCTTTAGCTGGAAGGACATCAGGTTGTTGTCAGTTTCATGCTTGCAGTCTTCCATTGGTACATACATTTGTGCTGCGAAAGAAAAATGGCAACCCGGTGACCTTCAGCTAACGGTGTATGCTTCGTTATGCGTCGAAGCTGGTGTGTTGTACCACCTTTATATGACAAAACTATGGAGCTGGTATATTTTCGTCACCTTGCCTACATACAGTGCGTTGCGTACTTTTGCTCAATGCTACTGTATTTGTGTTTTGACGCAAAGTGAGAAATTTTGCAGGTAACTGGTGATATTGTCTTGTTCGCCGCACCCACATAAAAAGGAGGCACTTTTTATGGCACTTTTTATCCTGGGGGGTAAAGTCGGCCGCGGGGGGTAAAGTCGGCCACCTAAGAAAAAGTGTATTTTGCGACTCTCAGGACGATTATCAGGGTGTGGTCTGTTGCAACAGAAGCAGAACAGTCTGCCAAATGCATCGGCCAGCCAAATAGCCGGTCAATTCGCTCTAACTAACAATTGGATGCGCGTGAATGAAAGAATATCACTGCCAGTACAGTGTTTCATTACCCTTCAGTACTGGGGGGTAAAGTCGGCCACCTGTGAATCCAGTACTGGGGGGTAAAGTCGGCCACCTCTATGAACCAACTTGATTCTCAAGCATATTTTTGAGACTGTCAGGGCAAATTTAGGGGTGCGCCCTGTGGCAAGAGAAGCAGAATAAGTTGCCAAACTTGATCAGCTAACTAATTGCTAAAAATAGGCTCAAACTAGGAAGAATTTCGCTGACGTTACAATGTTGCAGTTTCCTTCAGTACTGGGGGGTAAAGTCGGCCGGCCGACTTTTCCCATCCTTCAGTACAGTCATTAGGTGGCCGAAATTACCCCACTAAGTACTGAAATTGTTTTTTGCTATATCTCCAGTACCAGTGGGGCGAATTGGTTGAAACTTCGCCTGGGGGTAGGGTACGATGCCCCCTTGCTCCCCACATACCGGGTGTTCATTTATAACATACAGGGTGTTTTTGCGCACTGTCTAAAGTTTGGTCATTTTTGACCTCTTTTGGAAAAACGTAACCTGTGAGCTTGATATTTCTGCGAACGGTGAATCCAATAGCTCATTCGAAAGAGGAAAGTTCAAAGAATCGATTGATATCCTACTTGTCTCAATCGGTCGCATGGTTGCCGAGATATACTGTTTTGAAGCTTAGGTGGCCGAACTTTCCCGTGGCCGACTTTACCCCATGGTACCCTATATTATGAAACACCCTGTAGATTCACAGATGCGGATTTCTGTCCCTGCTTCGCTACTTACTCCTATGTATTTAGCAGAAGTGCATGCAAGCAAACTAAAACTACGCAGGGCGACTTTAGTCCCATATGGCGAACTCTATCTGACCAGACTATAGAGTAGGGTATTACGGTGAAACGGGGAAAAGAGGACTATTGTTGCCGAATGGCGCTTGTGTCATTCTTTCTCTCTTTCTCGTATTGTGCGGTCGTCTGAACAAACTTATCTATTCTTTATGCCATGTGAGAAGAGGACAAAAGAGAAAAGGGTTATCCAGGACAACTATTGACCAGTTGCGCTATGAATTGTTGGGCGGCCACGAGCTGACCCTGTTGCACTTTTTCCAGCGCATATTTGATCTGAAGTTGGGCGGCAAGCAGAACTGCATTTACAATACTAGCGAAACTGATTCATATGTGTACACTGTACAGTATGTGTCCGTATTATTGTATGCGCATCTGATTCTCGAGTTTTTTTCGCATTTCTTTCTTTTTTATTCTGCAGAAACCTCACGTTCCACATTTACGAGCACTTCGACCTGCCCCTGTTCACCTGCCTCCTTTGCGGTTTTGGTGTGAAGCCGAGGCATAACAACACGGGGTTTAGCACGGTACGACTGCACCTAGACGACGAGCACAGTGAGGAGATACGACCGGAGACCATCAGAGATAATCGCAAACTGCATTGGGTCAGACTGAGGGAGATGATAGGAAACTGTTACGGAGGTAATAAATATGTACGTCTACGTATACATGTGTAGTGTAGGGTGCTGTGGGGTAAACCCGGTCATGGGAAAATCCGGGGTGTATGTCTCAGCAACCAGTGAACCGATTGAGTGAGACAAGGATGATAACACATGGCTGGGCTTACCCAATGGCCGGATTTACCCTATGGTACCCTATTTCAGTTTTGTATCTCCCGGGGTATTCGCTAGTTGCGCTAAAAGACTTGAATACAGGTAGTCACAAAAGTGGCCTGGCCTGTCTTTTGGGAACGGGAGCCTACTATGGTCCTTTACCTGACGTAATTTGTAAATCATCCCTATTGCCACGAATGGACAGATTTCTTTCTAAAATATAATCTGGCCAGTAGCAGTTGGCACTTGGACTCAAGGCGCGTTGCGTAAAATAGATGTACAAATGCGGATTTCTGTCCACGCTTCGTGTACTCCTATTTAGCAAAAGTAGGCCTACATGCCACCCTACGCAATGCGCCTTGAGTCCAAGTGCCAACTGCTATTGGCCAGACCAAAAATATATAATCTTGCTTAGGAGAAGAATGTCGGACGGAGTGAAAAGAAACGAAGCAATCCCTGACTAGTTTTGGTCCCAATAAATTCGATATCCAATTTATTCGATATGGAATCCCCAATAAAAACGTTTCGTAATGTCCAATAAATTCGATATCGAATAAATTGGATATCGAATAAATTGGTTTCGTTCTATCGAATAAATTGGTTTCGTTCTATCGAATTTATTGGGGCCATAGTCAGGGATTGCTTCGTTTTTCACTACGTCCGCCATTCTTCTCCTAAGCAAGAATTATATATTTTTGGCCAGACTATTATAGCTTTTTCTTTAGCCTCCTGCGTCGCTGTGACTCCTGAGTCGGACGCGGTAATGGAGCGTGTGCGGGCGGCTCAATCGCTGGCGCCTCGTTTGGCGGAGCTGGCGAAGTGGACGCACGATGCGGAATGCGACCGGCTCGGTCTCGCCCACTATGAGACCAATGAGGACAAAAAGAGCCGCGAGCCCCGTACGCCGTTGGTGCTGCAGTGCCAGCTGTGTAATCGGAACTGCAGGTATAGGAGACTGCTTGTGAAACAAACACACTTCAGCGCATGCTTATTTCAGTTTTCTATCAAAAAATAGAAAATAATAGATGGAATGCGTGAAACATCAAACTTCCAAGTTCATTACGAAAACCTTCGTTACCTTTCAAAAAAGCGGCTGGGTCAACTCGTAAGTTTGATGTGTCGCCCTTTCCACATGTGCCTCACACACGTGGTGGGTGAATAAACTCACGGTGAGTTTGATTGAACTTCGAGTTTTATTTTGCGTGTAGGTAGAGCCAGAGCACTCTCACTTGTTCTCACGCGCAAAATTTCTCTCGCTTGTTCACACATGATGGTGGTAAGTTCCAAACTCCCGGTGAATTCACCGGCCTCTCTCTATGCTGCTTCATCACATACTTACTTTCGAGCAATTCCCCCGCGAGTACTCACCACGCGTGTGGCGCACTACTGTTGCTTCTTTCCCTTCAGCTGTCGATTCAAGCAGTACTACATCTCGGATCACGCGGCCTTGCATCTAGCACAGGAAGAGAAGCTGAAGGAAAAGCTGTTCGCTTGCGGCTTCTGTGACAACGAAAGCAACGATCGACGCCTAATTCAAGGTAAACGGGGAAAAATTACCAGTAAAAATACCAGTAAAAATTCATTCATTCAATGGTTGAATCGAGAAGGGAAATAAATTGGCCAGATGTGCCAGCCAGGGAATCGAACCCTGGACCTCTCGCGTTCCAGACGAGCGCCTTAAAGACAGCAGGCCAGCAGGTTTGAAGTACCTTTCAGGTAAGACCTTACCATGTGTTCATTCCTGCAAAACCCAAAGTTTCTGTAAAATATTGCTTTATCACTCATAAAAATTGTATGTACGTAATTTTGTTCAATCGTAACCGAGGATATTTTCGTGTTGGGACCAACGCGGACAGACACTCTCTCTCTCTCTCTCTCTCTCTCTCTCTCTCTCTCTCTCTCTCTCTCTCTCTCTCTCTCTCTCTCTCTCTCTCTCTCGCTCGCTTTTCCCCTACAAGCGCCAGCCGCACGTCTCGCTGCATCCGTACATTACAATGCAGCTTGTGTTTGTTTCGCTCCCGCTCGCCTCTCTGCCAACACTGCCTCTCTCTCTCTCTCCTTTCACTTTATTGCCAGCTGCGTGTCCTGCGTCTCGCTCGGATATGTTTTGTGCATACGTACCTCTCTCTCTCTCTCCTTTCACTTTATTGCCAGCTGCGCGTGTTGCGTCTCGCTCGTATCAGTTTTGTGCATACGTACCTCTCTCTCTCTCTCTCCTTTCACTTTATTGCCAGCTGCGCGTGTTGCGTCTCGCTCGTATCAGCGTGTTTCCCGTCTACGCAAAAGAACAAAAGAGCGCAGTCTGTCCGCGTTGGTCCCAACACGAAAATATGAAACGAATATGCAGGTACGTAAAAGTAATTGCCTAGCGACGTTAGCAGCCACTCACCATCCACTTTGGTGGCCATTTCGTCGCTGTCTGTCACGGGCAGCAGCCATCTGGTGGCGATTCACAGCGCGACGCTCCTCCGCCGCCTCCTCCTCTTCTGTCGCTCGGGCGGCGGCTCTCTGACGTCTGTCAGCAGTCCGACGCTCCTCCGCCGCCTCCTCCCCTTCTGTCGCTCGGGCGGCGGCTCTCTGATGTCTGTCAGCAGTCCGACGCTCCTCCGCCGCCTCCTCCCCTTCTGTCGCTCGGGCGGCGGCTCTCCGACGTCTGTCAGCAATCCGACGCTCCTCCGCCGCCTCCTCACCCTCTTCAGCCCGTGCAGCAGTCATCCGCTCTCGATTCGCAGTGCGACGCTGATCAGCTTCTGTTTCGCTCTGAGACGATCTCGAGTCTGCAGACGATTCCCTGTTAGCCGCTCGTGCTTGGCGGAGGGAACGTTGAGACAATCGTCGGCGCCTTTTGGGTGGCATCGCCAAGCTTGATTGAGTGCTTTGTTCCGCAGATTCGCTCGTTTCCTCTGTCCGCAGACGGTTTTCCGGCGCTTTCTCGTTTAGCTTTATTCCTCAACACTCTCCTTTCTTCGCTCACTTCCTCTTCTTCGCCGCTCTCCTTTCTTCGCTCGCTTCCTCTTCTTCGTTCGCTTCCGCTTCCTTTCTGCGCGCTTTCGGCGAAAAAATTGTAAGCACGCTTTTCGATGTGCTGCGCTCATGCCGTTGTTTTCGGTGCGCTCCTAAAAGACAATAGGTAGTTGAGCATGGTTTCTGCGCACTACGAATACGTACAATGTGTAGTGAATGTGAGCGATACAGTGGCCCAGAGTTGGCAACCCTATAGCAGATCTGGCAACCGTTTTTCCGCATAGATCTGACAACCATTTTGTGCATCTGGCAGCCATTTTGCACAGCATCAGCAAAAGTGGTGCAAGTGGCAACCGTATTGCTGGGCTGGCAACCCTTTTGCGCATTTAGCAATCTTGTAGAGCAGAATGTGTAGTGAATGTGAGCGATACAGTGGCCCAGAGTTGGCAACCCTATAGCAGATCTGGCACCGTTTTTCCGCATAGATCTGACAACCATTTTGTGCATCTGGCAGCCATTTTGCACAGCATCAGCAAAAGTGGTGCAAGTGGCAACCGTATTGCTGGGCTGGCAACCCTTTTGCGCATTTAGCAATCTTGTAGAGCAGAATGTGTAGTGAATGTGAGTGATACAGTGGCCCAGAGTTGGCAACCCTATAGCAGATCTGGCAACCGTTTTTCTGCATAGATCTGACAAACTTGCTTATGTAACCGTTTTGCGTTCTTGTGTAGAGCAGAATGTGTAGTGAATGTGAGCGATACAGTGGCCCAGAGTTGGCAACCCTATAGCAGATCTGGCAACCGTTTTTCCGCATAGATCTGACAACCATTTTGTGCATCTGGCAGCCATTTTGCACAGCATCAGCAAAAGTGGTGCAAGTGGCAACCGTATTGCTGGGCTGGCAACCCTTTTGCGCATTTAGCAATCTGGCAACCCTTTTACAGATCTGGCAACCCTTTAGCGCATCTCGCGTTTTAGTCTCGTGTGCGCTTTCGGGCGTGACCATTTGCAAACGCTGGCTTGAAAACCTGCGTTGTTTGGTTTCTGCGACATTTAGTACTGAAATATCGATTATCGATCGATTATTGGTGATCGGCTGATCAGATCAAAAATCGCAGACTTTTCTGGCGTTCTCGGGGCCATAAGCTCTCGAAAGAGTCCTGAATGGATGCTGTAGCTGCAAAACTGAGTGAGTTATGAGTGAATCTGCGCGCTTTTAGTACTAAAATATCGATTATCGATCGATTATTGGTGATCGGCTGATCAGATCAAAAATCGAAGACCTTCTTGCCACCCTTGGGCATATAAGCTTTCGAATGAGCCATTGGCGAACGCTGTAGCTGCAAAACTGAGCGAGTCTATAGCATTGCACACAGACAGACAGACACACATCAGCCCTAATTTGTTAGTAGATGGTACCCTATGACTTTTAGTTTTCTCTTCAGAAGCTCCAAGAACACCGAGCGAATTCTGGGGGATGCTTGAAAAGAGCAACTGGCAAACCGCTCAGTTCAAGAGTCGAAAAGCAGCAGCGAACCCTGGTCTTTCTCTAGAGCAAAACGATGACACTGAACCCCCTGCTCAGGCTGAATCAACTTCAGCTGCTGCAGAGAAAACGCAGTTGAGGAGCCAACAGCAGGAACAGGAAGGCAATCTGGCAGCTCAAGCGATTATGCGGGAAGATGTTGATGAGTGAGTAGGCGTAGTGTACAGCATAATAACAGGAGTGTATGACATTCTCTTATGTTATATACTCCTGGTATTAGGGATGCCGCAATTATTGAGTGTAAGTATTCGCCTTTCCCGATAAGAGTGTGCGTGGATCTCAACATGTACCTGGCAGAAGGGTGCAGTATTTATCGACAACCAAAACCGCCACTTTGTTTTTGCTTGCCCTTGCAAATGTAGTTATTTTGTGTAAAAGTTTACAAAGTGGCGGTTTTGGTTGTCGATAAATACTGCACCCTTCTGCCAGGTACATGTTGAGATCCACGCACACTCTTATCGGGAGAGGCGAATACGATCTATCTATACGTACCATTTTTTTCCAGTAGTACTTAGTTACAGATAGTCCCTCTCTACAATGTACGTATTGTGTTCATATGTGCTAGCCTGCGCTTTTCTGCTGCCACCGTTCGCTGTACTAAAGTCCTTTAGCTGGAAGGACATCAGGTTGTCAGTTTCTTGCTTGAAGCCTTCCATTGGTACGAACTTGAAACTACATTTAGAATGGCAACCCATTGACCTTTTAGCTAACGGATGTATGCTTCGTTATGTATCGAAGCTGGTGTGTACCACCTGTTTATCTGACAAAAGTGCGGAGCTGGTGTTTTTTGTTCACCTTGCCTAAATATCTATGCTTTATGCGTGTTTTGACGCAAAGTGAGAAATTTTTGCAGAGGTAACTGGTGATATTGACTTGGTTAGCCGCGCACACACACACACACAAAAGGAGGCATGGAAGTTTCACCGCATAAGAATCCAGACATTCCTAATGGACCGATCTACATCTCTGATCTGCCACTTGAGCTGCTGAGAAAGATCCTATCCTATGTGCCAGTGGCTGGCTGGAGCGAATGATGCGAGCAGATTGGAGAAAGTCAACAGGGCCTTCAAGCAGTTCGCATGGCTGGGAGTGAAAGAGATGGAGCTGATATGGTGGCCTCACCCTGAAGGTTGGCGAATATGGGATGGAGAGAAGTGGAAATGGGTTGGTCAGGACGACGATCACTTCCTGTCCTTTGTTGCTGCTTTTTGGATCAAAGCTAAGCACCTACACAAGCTGGAGATTTCTTCGTGTGGTGATTATACGTTTATTCAATCAGAAATTGATATGAATATTGTAAGCGCCGAATGTGAACAGTAAAGCACACATTTTACAACACTGTTTACATAATAAATATGAAGTCACAATGAAACGTAAGCACTCTAAAACTTGTACACACGGGCATGATTTGCGATATCAAAGTTGTCAAGAGAAGTGAGAAAAGAATTGCGCGAGTTACTTGAAACAATATTATCCGGTAGCAAGTTCCACAAAGGGACAACACGGTGCCAAAACATTGTTTGTTGTAGGCTACTATTTGGATATGGTACAATAAGCCGAAGTGGATGCCCGCGAATTGAACGCGCCCTACGAAAGAACTGATTCTCATCCAAGTCAACCCGCCCCGTAAAAACACAATAGCACATGCAGAGATCAGCTTTTAAACGACGCACCTCCAAACTCTGAATACCTAGGTGAGCACATCGCAACTCATAGTTAGGCTTGACACCATGACACCTGGAGAAAACAGCTGAAGTGTAGTATGACTGCACACGCTCAATCAAACGAATATCAGTTACCTTAGATGGGCTCCATACAACAGTTGCAAACTCTAACAGTGGCCGTACATATGTGATATAGGCACGCATAAGAATTTCGGCGTTGTTTGTACTGAAAGCTTTAAGAATGGAACGCGCAACCCCGTACGCTTTTGCTGAAATATTAGAGCAATGTTGAGTAAAAGAAAAACTAGAGGACATAATAACGCCTAGATCTCTACATGAGGAAACAAAAGAAAGGTTGGAGCCAGACAAACTGTACAAAGTTGGTTGCGAATTACCAATAGATAGCACATTACATTTAGCTACATTAAGAGATAATTGCCATTTATCATCCCACTGCTGAATAACAGATAAAGCATCTTGTAGGGCGGTTGCATTGGTACTGTCAGCAAAAACTTTGACATCATCAGCATACATCCTAACATAGACTGGGAGGTGCCCTAATTCAGAAACCAGGTCGTATGTATACAGATCAAAAAAGCTGGGGCCTAAAACTGAGCCCTGCGGTACACCACTATCAACACTAGCCCTGTTAGAGAAAACGCCACCTACTAACACTTGCTGTTCTCTGTTGGTAAGAAAATCTTTGACCCAACCAAACAATTTACCATCAATACCATATGCACGCAGTTTGTACAAGAGCTTATTATGCGGTATAACATCGAAGGCTTTGCTATGGTCCAAGAAAGCAACATGACAAGCGCGCCTATCAACAAGGAAGGATGTCCAATGAAATGCACAGTCCAGTAACTGAGTAACAACAGAACGTTTCGGTAAAAGCCATGCTGTTCAGATGGCACAAGATTATTTACAGAAAGATGATGCAAAATGGCCCTGTTGATTAAACGCTCCATAGTTTTACCAACATCACTAGTAATTGAGATAGGCCTGTAATTGACTGCAGATGCATCAGAACCCTTTTTATAAATTGGCACCACATTCGCAAGCTTCCATATTTTGGGCAATTTTCCAGTGTTAAAACTGACACGAAATACTCTACTGATAGGCTCACAGATGCACACAGCACAGGACACATTATCATGGCAGTACGACGCAATTTTCTTAAGTAAGATTGCTGGGATTCGATCCGGCGTATTTGTAACCTTAGAGGGAAGCTGCCTAAGAAAACTACATACATTATGCTGGTGGAAGGAAACAGAGCTGCAACGACTCGCAGTTCTGCTGACAAACGGCGGACGCACACCATCGTCCTGTCGGAAGGAAGAACAAAATTGCTGGTTGAGAACCGCAGCCTTATCTGCATTGTCAATTGCCATTGTGCCGTCAGTTTTGCGAAGAGGTGCCACAGTTTTTCTGCTGCGAAGTTTGCTGGCTGCGTAGCGGTAAAAGGAGTTGGAGTCCTTTAGCGCTGACCTTTCGCGGGATATGACGTATTTTCGCAATGCAGCTGAATATTCCTTTGCCGCACTTTTGTACTCCACCATGGCCATCGCACTTTCACCCCTACGCTTCCAAGCCTGCCTACGTTTAGTACGTAAAACACGAATACGCT
This sequence comes from Epsilonema sp. ZAB3_2, assembly GCA_030247985.1. Classification (NCBI taxonomy): domain Eukaryota; kingdom Metazoa; phylum Nematoda; class Chromadorea; order Desmodorida; family Epsilonematidae; genus Epsilonema; species Epsilonema sp. ZAB3_2. The sequence continues at coordinate 13,454 of JASAMW010006293.1, forward strand.
TCGGCAAAGTAAAACTGCTACGATTGCATGGCACTACTTTAGTGGGTACGTACATATCAATGATAGTATACATAGCATCAAGGAAAACAGCGTAGAAATCGTCCACAGAGGCACAAGCAGAAAACAACATATTCCACTCAAGGCTACCCAAAAAGACTAGTATACCACGAAGGTCGACCTGACTCCATAGCTTTATAACTCTCGATCCCTGTTCGCGCCGCGGCTCACATGCAATAGAAAAGAGAATGCTCATATGGTCACTAGTCGAAAATGGCACATCTACAGAGACGTTTTGTACATGCATGGGTACAGTAGAAAACACAAGATCAAGAATATTATTACTGCGCATGTATGTAGGCGTTGATACCAGCTGAGTAAGGTTGTTCTGAAGGAAGCAGTCGAGGAGAATGGCGTGAGCTCCTGCAGGCGACTCCAGGGTCTCCCAATCGATATGAGGCGCATTGAAATCACCGACCAAACAGACCGGAACCGTGGGTGATAAGCAAAGCCAGCTAATGCAGTCCGCCACCAAACGCGATTCATCCGTTGTTGCTGCTGGATATCGGTAGGTACAAATGATGCGAGATTGTGCTCCGTGTACATCGGTAATGTCGGCCGCTACTATTTCCACATCCGAAAATTGATCAGGAAGAAATACTGATTGAGATTGTAGGGAACTGTGCAGCAGCAAGCAGACCCCTCCTCCTCTCCGCCCTTTTCTGTCCCTTCTATGCAGCGTGTAGTTGTACCGTCTGGCAGAGGATGGATCAGACAGTAGCATACCGTCCGTAAAAGCAGGTTGCAGACGAGTTTCTGTTATCGCAATAACGTAAATTGACTCAGCAGCAAGTAGCTGAGCCAAGGCCTGCCGTTTTTCTAGGGCGTTTAGTCCGTTTGCGTTGAACAGAGTACAGCGTATGTAATCCTTTGGGAGAGAGCAGGAGGAGGCAAGTGGCTTCTGTTGGTTGTCTAGGACTGCACAGGGCCTACCGCGTTTCCCGCCTCCCTGGAGGAAGAGGAGGCAGGAGTGGCGGCGGAAGCAGCGGCAGCAGGAGCAAGGGCAGCAGGCGGTTGAGTGGGAGGAGCAGCGGTAACTGGATGCGACTGAGTGACGGAAGCCGACTGCACATACGCCAGTTCTTCAGCAGTCGGCGGCACCCCCTGTCGCGGCCAGTCGTCCTCAGCAGACGCACGACTTAGCTTGAAGATTCGCGAAGCGTATCGGTCTCCTTTCACGACGAACTTCTTGGTAGCAGCGGAGAGCGTGTCGGAACTGCAGTCCGGCCCAAGGAGCTGACGGTTGAGCTCTCTGCAACGCCAGCGCGTATCAGCGTCCGTCTTCCTCTCTTGCAGAGAGAGGCGGCCTGAGGAAGACGGAACTGAAAGCCGCACTGTCCTTCAGGAGGGAGGACGACTGGAGTGCGCGGCGTTGCATATATTCGCTGCCCAGATGCCAAATGATGACGCGGGGAGTGTTCTTTTTTGCCAGTGGGCCCTTTGGCAGACGTCTGAAGTTGGGCATGAGGGAAGCTGGGAGTTCAAGGGTCTCCGCCAGGTTCTGCATAGCAGCGCTCCTCCTCCTGGACTGCCTTCACTCCAGTTTCCTTCGACTCAGGCATGCCCAGAACAACAACAGAGTGTCGCAGCTCCTCCGCTCTTCTGTCCGCCTCCCACGCACTATGCTGAGCAGCAAGGAGAGGGGAAGATAGTGGGAGAAGCCGGCGGTTTTGACGGATAGAAGCAGCAGCGGCGTAGGAACCGCGCGGAGCCGCGGAAGAGCCGCGGGGGGCTGGACGGAAAGGGCCGCCAGGTGCAGAGGACCTCGGCGCAGGAGGGAAAGGGCGGCGACCAGTGGTGGCTTGTCGCTGACGGCGCTTCATCTGCTTTCCCACCACCACATTCCAGTCGCCGGCCCCATCCTCGGTCTCCACCAGCTCGCCTTCCTCTTTTGCTTCATTCTCCTTCTCTTTGGCTTCTCGCACACTTCGCAGTTCTTCCATCAGAGCTTTGAATTCCCCCGTGAGTGTGCTAATGTCCCTTTGCAGCTTGGAAAGAGTGGGGCCTTCATCAGCTGATGGGGGAGAGGTACAGAAAGAGGCGTCATCATCTGCCTCGCTCTTCAAGCGCGTGGAGCATGGGGGGCAGAGGAAGGTGAATTTCGCACAGGAGGACAGGAGCGCGGAGGACACTGCGAGCAGATTGTTCTCCTGTTTCTTTGCCGTTTCCGCTCTATTCCTGGCTGCGGTTCCGACCTTAACTGCTTCCTTGAGGGCGGGGAAGGCACAGGGAACGCACGCTTTGCTATCCGCGCAGATACCACACATGATCATGGAAGTTTGGGGCGTTTCCGAGCAAATGGAACAGTTTTTGACGACAGGGTTGATGGATACTGTAGGGTTAGGCCTCGCTTCAGGTGGGGTCTTCATAACGGCCGATTCCGCCGTCGCTGCCATTTTGGGAAGGAGCAGCTGCAGAATTCTTGTTTCTCCCCTTCGCGCAGTCCTGTTAGCACTGAGTTATACCTGATTCTTCCAAATAAATTTCCACATAAAGATTTTTCTATCAGACTTTCTGTGTTGGGCTCCCGCTTATTTTGGATGGAATCCCTTATGGCGTCTTCTTTCCACGTCTCGGAAGTCATGAAGTTGAGAAGACGAAGTGTACGCATTTGCCTACTATTGCGCCGTTTGCGCGATCGTTCTTGGAGGCCTCCAAAAGGGCAGATGGCGCTACACGAAGAAGATGAAGATTTCCATTTGGATCTTCGCGTATCTTAGAATGAGCAGGATCAGTTTTGTGATGCGATGGGGCGGATGCCAGTGGATTACGAGCTTTTCACCACTTTTTATGGATTCTATACGCAGTTTCAAACTGGAAAAGCTAAAGTGGAGCTGCGCACTGTCGGGTGACGGCGATGGTGAATAAGCAAATGCTGTTACGTTAACACATAACCCGACCCGACCTGACGTCATTGTTCAACAACCTGTTCACCTGTTGTCTATTTTGTTGTTTGTTTGTCCGTTTTTATCTGTCTGTCTGTGTTTATATGGGTGTGCTCGGGTTTGTTATTCCACAGATAGCAACAAAAACCGACAAAACCCATAGGCCTATTATAGGCCTAAAAAACGAACAACAAACAACAAAACCGACAATAAGTGAACAGTAGTTGCCAACAATATAGGCGCCAGGTCGGGGTATGTGCTAAATTTAGGCGTGGTGCTACAGTGCTTGAAAATTTTACACTATTTCCATGTTATTTCCTCCCCCTGATCATGTTCGAGACCTTTTTTGAGTTATCATGTTGTATGGTACCAAGGGTCCATAACGTATATAAGAGTGTATACCTCGCGTAATGGAAGCAGCATATACAGAGCTACTCGCGCTCACAGCCGAAAGACCTCCTGATGGGAATGCCCCACCCCCCAAGTGGGATGTCCACCTCCCAACTGAGGTGTCCCGCCCCTCAACTGAGGGGTCCCACCCCTAACTTGGATGTCTTTTCAAATACTCCAAGGCGACGAAGACGGCAGGCGATGCCAAGGTGAACGGCTGTTGCTCCACTTGAAGAACAGCTGCTGGCTCATTATAAATAGCAGTAGGTCAAGGTGAAACATCAAACTCACAAGTTTACTAAATTCGTCAGCAAAACGTTACATAATGTTGGGTTGAGTACTGCAAAATGTAACGTTACGATGTGTCTGGGTAAACCTGCGAGTGTGCTGTTCTACGGCACTCTACTGTTATTTATATGGGCCAGTAGTGAGTTGCTTCGTGGGCGCACTGCAAAACACTTCGCCTGCTTCATCTCCGACATAGCGTGGCCTGCCGTCTTCGTCGCTTTGGAGTATGGAGGGAAAAACATTTCCGAGTTGAGGTTTAAATTTTTCAGTTGAGAAAAAAAAAAAAAAGATAAAAAGAAGTCAGACATCGCTTGGTGTAACACCAATGGGCAAGTGTGCATACATGATTATGAGATTAACTCAGGAGCTACAGTATGTACTGTACGTACAGCCATGCTATGGTCCAGTACAAATATACATACATGCATATCTACGGCGTTGACGGCGCCAACGAACAGACATATATCCGGCGTGAGATGGCCGCCACACCACTACAAGCATGCTATCCATTCAACGGACAACATATGGTTATGCTAATGATTGTCGGTACCTACAGTGTACGTGCGTGCATACCCACCTGCAAGTGCAGGCTGGATGAAACAGGATTTGGTGGATTGGCTTTGGGTTTTGTTAGAATTAGGATTCGGCTGGGTACCTATCTTGGTGTAAGGTTGGTTGGATAAAAGCTGTAAAAAGTGTATGAACGTGACGAGAAAAGGAATACGTTGTAGGTACAAGAACTACGAAGGAAAATTAATTGCTCTCAAAATGATCAAGAACAACTAAAGAATCATGTACTACGCTTCCCACTGCGCCAACAAAGCTTTTGGGGTCCACAATAGCTTTGTCGCGAGCAGTGCAACATGCATGATTCGTTCATTGTTGTACTGTAGTTTCTTAAAAACCGTACTTTGTTTAGTCTCCGTTATGCTAACAATACTATTCCTTTTGTATGGGTGTGTACTTCCCGTGTCGTGCGTTGGATTTGAGGTAGGACGCCTCTACCCATACTGATGCATATTCCAACTGTATGTTGCTGCGCTCTGGTTGACGCAAAGTGAAAATTTTTTCAGGTACTATCTGGTGATATTGTCTTGTCAAACTGCGAACAGCAAAAGGAGGCATGGAAGTCTCGCCGCAAAAGAAATCCAGCCATTCCTAATGGACGAATCTACAGTCTCTGATCTGCCACTTGAGACTGCTAGGAAAGATCCTGCCCTACTGTGCCAGTGGCTGGGGCGAAGGATCGGAGCGGATTGGAGGAAAGTGAACGGGGCCTTCAAGCAGTTCGCATGGCTGAGAGTGAAAGAGATGAAGCTGAAATTACCGTGCGAAGAAGGTTGGAGATTATCGGAATGAAGAGATATGGAAGCTTGTTTTCGAGGACAACAATCGTCGTTATCTTCTCATTTGTTGCCGTCTTTTGGATCAATGCGCAGAACCTACAAAGGCTGGAGAT
>JASAMW010006297.1:0-67132 GCA_030247985.1 Epsilonema sp. ZAB3_2
ATATGTACTTTGTTGTGTACCATGTGAATACTATTTGTACTAGTCTAGTACCTTAGGCGGAAATTGCTATGAATGCTGATTTTGGTAGCATAAGATTTCCGGTCCCGCCATATATGAAAGGACCGGCCGATAGAGTCAGTTATTGATTTCTTTTCCACGCGGAACGGTCGGCTCAACTCTGTTCTCTTTTCCCCTTCCACCAACCAACAGAAGACCATTTGTATTTTTAGATGCTAACGATGTTTTGATATCAAATACAGAAAGGAGATGAGATGGTGCGTCAGCACAGGGCGCAAGTACGCGAGTTCAAGCACGTGTGGGAGTGCGAAGTGTCCCGATTGGACAAGCGAAAGCCGTTTCAGCGCCTCAGCAGTCCGGTGTTTAGCACGGTGTGCAAGAAGGTCGGTTTCGATTGGCGCTTGTGCGTGTATCCCAAGGGGTCAAAATTCGCTGGGAAGAAACGCAAGAATGCAATGGGTGTGTCACTGCGCGTAGAAGGCTTGGAGCGTGTCGTCTCCATAGGATACGATGTATTTGTCGCGAAGAATGGCAAGCAGATGAGCAAGAGGTCGATTGACAACTGTGAATTCAAGCCGAACGCTGCTGTCGGCAGTGGCTGGGGAAATTTCGTCCGAGAGGGGCTTACGGAGGCTAGAAGGTTGGGATACGTGGATGGCGATGGAAAGATTCGATTTGGTGTGAATATTCGCATACGCGAAGAGCAGTTTGACTGGAGGAAGATTATTCAGAAAGAAGAAGAGAAGCTGAAGAGCAAATGGGCGGAGGAGAAGCAACTGGATGCAAGTCGGCTCTTTCAAAGCATTCGCTTGGTCTCTCTACCTATCGAAGAAGCGGAGGACGACGCCGATCGCGAAAAAGAAGCCCCACCTCATCGCCGCGTTCAGATAAGCGCCGACCACGTCCAACACGCGCCATAGTACGTCCGGACGTACGCCCGAAATGCGGTCAACCGCACCGCAACGACTTGGACAGCCGTGGACCATTTTGGGCGTACCGGGCGTACCAGGGGTATAGAGAGCCAATAAATTGTTGGGGCGGAAAACGGCGGTGACCAACCAAGATCACCTCATATTTTTTTAGTGGGAATCCCATAGAAATAATCCCTAGCCAACAATTTTTGGGCCGAATAAAATATGTTGGGGCGCACACTTGTGCTCTCGCGTTCCCTATCTATACCCCAGTGTCGTACATATGCGGTGTGTGCTACGTCGGGACGTAGTAGAGGCCCGTTCTCTGAACGCGGCACCACCAAAGCTGCCGAACCAACGGAAGAGACAACACAAGAATGAAACTGTTACGACTGTCGCATGGTTGGGCCGTTTTGCATCATGGGAATGCAGCGATAAGAATGAAAAGAAAGGTGGGGACGGACGACGGCAGACTGGCGAAAATACCTCGACATGAGGACGACTCGGCAAAATTGCTGGATTACAAGATCATAGTGAAGCGAGATAGAAAGGCGATATGGTGCCACAGGAATATTTTGGGTGTGAAGAATGAGAAGTTTGCTACCTTGTTCAAGTCGAACTTTCTTGACGCGGACAGAAATGAAACTGAAGAGAAGGTGCAGGACAGTGCGACGATGATGGAGGTGCTGCACTACATCTACTGCGACAAGATCTCCCCTGGATTCCATCAGCTGGATTTGGGCGCTATTTTGGATGCAGCCAGCTACTACATGGTGGATGGCCTGAAGCTGGAGTGCCATCGTCAGTTGATCAGTCAGTTGGATCTGAAGAATTGTGCCAAGTTGCTGCAGTTGGCTCATCATCACGAGTTGAAGCTACTCAAGCAAATGGCGATAAATATGGCGGCTACGGAAGCAGCCAAAGTCAGGCGTAAGGTAGCATGGAAAAAGCTGAATGGCAAATTCAATGAAGACCTCTTTGCTGCAGTGGAGAAGAGGATGGGTGTGTTGAGTTGGTAAAGTTGGGGACGTATGCATTCACAATGAAAGGACGAAGAGATAAGCGAATGTCGTTCGTGGGCTTGTGGAGCATATTTCTTTTGATTGCTGGTCACGTGCCAAATAAAGGCTTGTTTCTTTTCAATAGGATAGCTCTGATTGATATTGTGAATGCGGTAATATCCGCTGGCTGTGCAACTGGTGAAAATGCAGCCTACGTACTACCGGCTTGCCGTCTGAAAAAACATTTTGTCCACAAGCATTTTTATGTCGTGTCTATTCGTATGATTTTACGTTATACATGGGGTGTGCGTGCGTGTACGTACATACGTACCTTATGCTTGAGCTTGATGCCGCAGCCGCGTTCACCATACGTCCACCGCAAACGACCATGTACTCCTAGATACGTCGGACGCGTAGGGACGAACGTATAGTGAACGCGGCATGATGCATGATTTTGTCATCTCACTTATTCGCTTTTTATTTGAGACCAGGGTAATCGTCCAAGGATCACCTTCTATTTGCCATGGCGGCTTTTTTTACCAATGGTGCGCTGAAGTTCACGCACCGCTGGGAGTGCGATAAGTTTGCCAGTTGTCCTGCCGATGGTTCTCATATAGACAGCCGGTCCTTTCTCACTGTGGCCAACAACATCTTCTATCAATGGCGCTTTCATCTCTTTCCGCAGCGTCGAAGAAATGCGGCAGATGGTAGAAATGGGATCGGACACAAAGACAAAGGCACCGTTGGCTTTTCGCTCTGTTTGCTCACTGAACAACGGTCTGTGGATGTTTCTCGCCTAGATATTTGCGTACTGCACGAGTCAGGAGGCGTGATGGCGCTCAGAAGTAAGGGTCACCAAAGGCTACAGCGGCAGAAGCCCGTGGGTCACTGGCATATCACTACTAGTCGGTTGCTGTTGACAAGTTCTGTCAGCGAATTACGCAAGAAGGGATTTATTAGCCGGATTCAGACGTGAATGAACTCTGAGTGACTGATTCCGTAAATTTATACCATCCTGGAATCCATATTTCCATCAATGATGGAATATATGGGTGCTTTGATCATAGATTCTTTCGCGCTATATTGGAAGGGCATACGACGTCTGAATCCGGCTATTGGGAAGGATGGCAAGATGCGCTTTGAAGTGACTATGTGGATTGACAGTGGCTGCTTTGATTGGAAGTCAATCTTTCGTAAGGAAGAGCGGAAGCAACTGAAAGAAAAACTGACGAATGTTTGGCCTTTGTGGTCTGGTGTGGTGTGCGTGAAGGTTCCAGCAGGGCAAGTGAATAGCTTGGCTAGCACTGGAACGACTTGTGGAATCAGTGCTAAAAGATGTGGTTCCTCTTCTCCCATTCTTACCAGAAGTCGCAAGAGAAAGTTGGAAGAGGAGAAAGAGCGAAAGGCGAAGAGGGCTGATCAAGCTGAGGAACCATCCTTGCAGCTGCCGCGTCCATTGGAAGACAGAATGGGAGTGCTGGACTTCAAGTTCATCTGCAGACCGGACAATACGGTCATCTGGTGCCACAAGGCCATTCTGGGAATGAATAATGAGAGATTCGCCACTCTCTTCCAGTCTGACTATGGAGATGCGAAGAAGGATGAGCTGGAAGTGTGGACTGACAGTCAAACGATGATGGAAGTGCTGCACTTCATCTACACTGGCCAGGTGTCGCCCAACTTTCGTCAGCTGGATCTACACGATGTGCTGGAGGCTTCCAACTATCATCAAGTGGAGGGATTGAAGCTGGAGTGTCATCATCAACTGATCGAGCAGTTGGATGTAGATAACTGTGCTCTGTCACTGGAGTTGGCCAGTCGCTATCAGTTGTTGTTGTTGGAGAAAATGTCAATCACAATGGCAGCCTGTAAGAAAGAGACGGTGATGAGCACTGAAGAATGGAAGCAGCTGAAGGGTGAATTTGATGATGAGGTTCTGCGCTTGTCTAGCAAGATCATTATTTGCTAGATCAATAGTTTTCATTCACCGGGCCACTCCTATTGTGTCGGTGCGTTGATTGCTTGTTCTGTTGTTGTTGTTGCATAAATTTGTTCTGATCTGTGACAGGTGACTGATGATAACACTGGGTTTTCATTCCAGCCAGCCGGCCATTTTCTCTTGCATTCTTATTTATAGCTGCAGTAATGTTTGGGTCACCGGTTGTTTCAAGGTACAAACAAAATATGGCTCAAGTTGGCGATCAGCAGCCGAAGCTCCGTGCATTCACCTATGTGTGGGAAGTCGACACTACCGAATTTGATGCCTACGAGTATGATGAAGCCATTGAAAGCGATCTGTTTTCTACAGTATACAAGAACGTCAGCTACGGTTGGTACTTGGCAGCATATCCACTTGGATGCACTGTCGCTGATAGCGATGGAAGCTTGAAAAGCGAAGATTCACTCCATGTGGGTTTGTGGATTCAGGAGTTAACGCGTCCAGTTTCAGTTCAATGTAAGTGGTTTGTCGAGAAAAATGGAAATGAAGATAACGCGGTAACCGATAACTGCGCCTTTGATTCACACTCGTTAGGGTGGGTTAATTGTGACCTTCTGGTTGGGAGCTTGGCCATGGCAAAACAGAAAGGCTACATCGACGAAAACGGAACGCTGCGCATTGGAGTGACTCTGGAAATCAGCGAAGACTATTTTCGATGGAAGAACATCTTTCAAGAAGAAGAAGAGAACAAGATGAAGGAGAAAAGTCAGGACAGCCAAGAGCGTCTTTATCAAAATGTTCGCGCAGTGGATGCCATATGCAGCGATGATGAGAATCTCCAATTTTCTCGACCTGCAGAGGATGAAGGAAAACTGCTTGACTACAAGCTCATCACGAAGAAAGACAGAAAGGCCATTTGGTGTCACAAGGTGGTATTGGGGACCAAGAACGAGAAGTTCGCTGCTCTTTTCAAGTCGATCTTCCCGGAGGCAGAAAGGAACGAGACAGAGGAAACGAAAGTGGATAACGAAACAATGATGGAAGTGGTGCATTACATCTACTGCGATAAGATATCTCCTCGCTTTCATCAGTTGGATCTGGGTGACATCTTGGAGGCAGCCAGCTACTACATGGTGGATGGCCTGAAGGTAGAATGTCATCGCCAGCTTATCAGCCAGTTGGATGTGGAGACCTGTGCGCAATCTCTGGATTTGGCTGATCGTCACGGGTTGAAGCTGCTGAAGCACAAGGCAATCAATCTGGCAGCGAGCAGAGTGGCAACTGTCATGGGTTCTGACGCATGGAAGAAGTTGAAGAAGCGATTTGACATGGATGTTTACGCGGCTAACGAGATGAGAATCGATGTTGTTACGTAGCGGAGTAGGCCTAAATTCCGATAAAGTGCATGACGTGCATGAATGGCCCCTCTTTTTTGATTATAAACTCTTTCTTTTGTAAGTCTTGCTGTTTTGCAGAACTTGGTTGAATGTTCATTCATGGGTGGATTTACAAAGTTGCGTTGTCCAGGTTTTGTATAATTTATTCCAGTGCAGTGGGAATATGTCTTAAATGTTTGTTTTCAGGTTGAATGTAGCCTATAATCTAGTATTGTTTTCTCATCAGCAACATGAAAGAATTCAAGTTTCTGTGGACAGTGGACACTCGCGAGTTTGGACTGCACGGTTTCGACTCTGGGTTGCTCAGTCCCGTCTTTTCCACTGTGCACAAGCACATCAGCTACGATTGGTGTTTGCGGTTGTACCCGAACGGCTTCACAGTGGAAGATGGGTCACGCTGTACAACTGAGCTGGGTCTCTTCTTGCGAAATGTGAACATCGAGACAGTCAAGGTCAAGTACGATCTCTTTGTCATAAGCGGCGAGGTTGAAATGCTGTTGAAGTCAGTGTCTTCTGAGGAGCTGCTACCTGGCAACACTGCTACAGCTCGCTGTACCTTGTTCCTTTCCCGCGATGTTGACAAACTCCGTGATGAAGGCTTCTTGGAAGCTGACAGATGGATACATTTTAGATTGAAATTATGGATCAGTGAGGAGTTTTTTGACTGGAAACAACTGCTCCAAACTCAACAGGAGAGGATGGGAAGATCGATGATGGGAGCAGAGGTGGGGACGCAGTGGAAAGTGGATCATTTGTTCGCAGATGTGATCCTGGATGAGCTGCCTTTGCCTGGATTTCTATGGGAAAATGGTTTTGAGCTGAAAAATCAGCTTGAGCACCCAGCTAAGGACCATTTGGAGCTCTTGGACTTCAAGATTATTACCAAGAACGATTGTGTTATCTGGTGTCACAAGCTGGTTTTGGGAAAGAAGAACAGCAAATTTTCTCACGAGTTTCAAGCGCATCAAGGAGAAGGATGGAACGAGTACGTTGAAGATGAGGCAGATAGAGAGACGATGATGGAGGTGCTGCACTTCATCTACTGCGACAAGATATCATCTCGCTCGATTCAATGAGCTGAATGCACGTCGCGTGCTGAAAGCTGCGAGCAAATATCAAGTGGCTGGCTTGAAGATGGAGTGTCATCGTCGACTCATTCCAGGGTTGACTGTCTACACTTGCTCCATCTTGCTGGATTTGGCTCACGAGCACAACTTGCAGCTGTTGAAGAAGATGGCGATCAATTTGGCGGCAGGCAAGATGGCGACTGTGATGGGCAGTGAGCAGTGGAGGAAGCGACTTGACGAGAAATACGATCATTGGGTTCGCAGTGCAAATGTGACAGGGCAGCTGATAGGGTGCCGAAATTCTTGTCACCAAACGAATGAACGAGCTCTGCACGTCGTGAAGTTTCATTCAGAACTCCAGCCACTGAGTAAGTGTAGACGTAAGCAGTCCACAAGTTCCGCTGCCAGGGATAAAGCAGAATAAATATAGACACAGGATATTACGATATTACGTCCGTGAAGTTATAAGCGTGAATAAAGAAACCTTGTCTTGTGCAAGGCGCCCAAATATGGTCAATCAGTTGCTCAATAAATTATTCTCACAGTTTTACCAGCAAACTTTACTCCAATTCGACATACACATAAACTGATTATCAAACAAATATATTTCACATCGGCTCCGTGTGCTTCCGGTTTTTCGCTGGAGCTCTGCCAGGCCCAATCGCTTCGCCCCTTTGACCAATTGGCCTCGTCCTCACAGTACGTACAGAGGCCGCTTCTGGCCAACCACCGCCTTGGATTCAGTCCTTCAGCGCATGCGGTACCAAAAGGGGCGGGGCGGATGCTGCTCGCAGATCTTTGTTTACATCGTCTGCGCCGTCTTCGTCGCCTCGTAGTTGACATTTGTAGACGTCCATAAAAGAGTTGGACCACCAACACCTCCAAAGCGGACTGTTACACGTGCTGCTGGTTTCTCTACGGAGCGCCTGATCCGCTTGAATAAGCCGTGAGCAACGCCGGTTCTTGATTTAGGCGTAATCTGTCCATCTTCAGAGTTGATCAACAACTTCCAGTTTCTTAACAGGCAGCGTCTTCAGGGCAATATTCAGCCAAAATCTTTGCCGCCGCATCTCATACACAGTACACATTCTGATGTGCACACGGAGCCTGTACACGTACTGGCTACATACGATGAAGAAGTGGCTGCCAGAGTCCGTTGGTCTCCGCCGGATCCTGGCCGTCTTGCATCAGTGCTGAATTTTGTCTAGCACTCTACTTCTTGTCCTGGGACATATCGTCGTTAACAAGCCACAAGGTCCTATGTACAGTTTTTGGCGAAATGGAGTTTATTGGCGCCAAGAGGGTAGTAATAGTACATAGTTTCTAGCCACAAGGTCCTATGTCGATATTCCTTCATCATGTGGCCAAAACAGCATGTGGCCAAGTTCTATGTTCTCTGACCGTTCAAAGCAAAAGGTCCTATGTACCACATAGAACCGCAATAGCAAAAATTGTTCAAGGCAAAAGGTTCTATGTGCCACATAGAACCGCAGGGGCAAGAATCATTCAAGGCAAAAGGTTCTATGTTCAACCATTTTAGCTTGCAAGCTTATCACAAGGTACGAAAAGGTGGGAATTTGAAAAGCAAATTGAAAAAACAAGCTTCATACGTGTCTATGTACCTATATTTGAGCTGAAACTTGAAGAAAAGTTGGCGTATTTAGAGATTTCAGGATTTTTTCACGGTAAGAAAATGATCATTAGTTTCCTATTTTCTAGCTGTCATTCACGATATTGTTCTAATGGTTGACTGACTTTACAGCAATAATGCCGAAGCGGAAAAACGTTGCCATTGAGAGAGTGTGGATTGAATGGCTAGAACCTGAAGATTGGATGGGAAAGTCCGAAGATTTTCCAGCTGACTTGATCACTGGAGATACCTCCAAAGTAGGAAATGAAGTCATGGCACAATGGGAAGAGAAAAGTTGGAGAGCAAAGGTGGTTGCTCCACCTGCGAGGATCTCACCATTGGCTGGTGTTCCTCCAGCTGCTGCGATGGTGTTACCAAGGGAAAAAGAGCCCAGAAAGAGTGAAGAAGAGATGGACCCAACGTATGACCCAGAAGTTGGCAGCTGAGAGTCTGAAGCCGGTCAGCAGAAGCATGTACGCAGGTGTGTTTGGCACGGAATTCAACCTCGGTTTCCACACTCCCAAGAAGGATCAATGCGCATCTTGTACAGCATTCGATGCAGCAATTGAAGAGGAGAAAGAGAAGATGAGAGAGGAGCAAGAGGCTCATCTACGGCGCAAGGAGCAAGCTAGGCAGGCCAAGGAAACTGCAAAGAAACGAGCACAGGAAGACGATGAGTATGCATGGGCAACGTTTGACTTGCAGGCAGTTTTGCAGATCCCAGTATCTCAGGTCAGTCAGCTCTACTACAAGCGAAAACTTTGCGTCTATAACCTCACTATTTACACTGAGCAGCAGGATGGCATTTGTAATCTCTGGTCAGAGATAGATGGGAAGAGGGGAAGCTTGGAAATAGCTACGTGCTTGTATCGATTTCTCCAGACAGTTCATCCACAAGTGAAAGTGGTGACACTGTTTTCTGACAGCTGTGGTGGGCAAAATCGCAATCAGTATGTCGCAGCCATGCTGCTGTTTGCAGCTCAAAATCTGCCAATATCTACCATTGAGCTAAACTTTCTCGAAACTGGCCACACCCAAATGGAATGTGATGCTATGCATAGCAAGATTGAGCAGGCAAGCACTGGAAAAGCCATCTTTGCTTTGCATGAGTGGGCCGAAGTGTTGAAAAGTGCCAGAAGAAATCCACGTCCCTATGTGGTGAATCAGCTGGAGTTTGGGGATTTCTACGATTTCAAGCACCTGGCGAAACAGTTAATTCGCAATCGCAAGAAGCTGGAAAATGGTGAAGTGGTGAATTGGTTGGAAATCAAGAGTCTTCGCTTTGAGAAAGGAAAGCCAAGTTCCATGGGAGTGCGGCTGGATTACGATGGGCCTTTCTTGGAAATGAAGGTTGGTGGAATTGCTAGCAGAGGGAGGCCATCGTTTCCAAGGCAGTTGGAACCAGCATACAGTGGAGAACACCCCATTTCTGCAGAGAAGAAGCGAGACTTGATTTCACTTTGTGAAGCTGGCCTCATTCCAAAGCCATTGCACAGCTGGTATCGCCAGCTCAAAAGCAACCATGGAGTGCGGGATTTCTTGCCAGATGAAGCTGAAGAAACTGAAGATTGATCCATACTTGCCCTTGTTGATTGATCATGATAGCAAAAGCAGTGATGATAAAAAACTGATGTCTAACGTAGCACATAGAACCTTTTGCCTTGAACATTTTTTGATAATGCTATAATATTCATTTCACAACAGAAGGTTCTATGTGCAATAATCGCTAGATACACTAATTAGCAAAGCATTGAGAAAATTTTTTTCGTATCCTGCATTGACCTCCTCATTGGTCGAATCCATCATCTTGTTCTGATCAACTTGCTAGCAACTGCTGATTTTATATGGCAATTGCAAACTTCAATCGGCTTTTTCTCGAAAAATTGAAAAGTGTACATAGGACCTTGTGGCTTGTTAACGACGATATCATAATTTTACTGTTGACATCATTAGTGCTGAATCGGTCTAGCACTCTGCTCTTTGTCCCAAGTCAACGTGTAAAAAAAAATTTCCCGTTAGTGCTGTATGTACTGTATGTTCAGCACTGTACACACTGTATTAGTGATGATCAATCCATCACTCTACGATCCCGTTTCTTAGACATACCTTTTCTGGGGTGGTAGCAGTAGCACCCACTGTCTCTATCCAGGAGTGGGATCTGGATGCGGAGCTGGCTGAAACCTCGCAAATTGCTCGTTGGCCCTTTGGACCTCAGTAGCATTAGCCGTTTGTTTCCCACGGCTTCTTTGCATTATGTCTTTCAGCCAGCTTCGTTTCCTCTTTCGCCAACTCCTGCATTACCTTAGGGCTGAATGGTACAGTAGTCTCAGCCCTGATCTCTTCATCTCCCGTTCACTCCTGCTGAACTGAAACACCTGTTAGAGATGGACTTGGAATCCCATCTCTCTTTTCACGTTCATGTTCCTGACTCAGAGCAGTACTATCAACCGTTCGACGTGCCCAAAACCAGCAATAATGGTTAAAATGAAAAGACAAGCACCGTAGTCGCGTCTACATATACGACTGCTTTACGTACAGTACCTACTATGGTCTTCGATGCAAAGTAAAGTATGTAAAACCATTCATTATTCATGCAAAAATCATCATGAATTTAGAGGAAAGCGAACACTGAAGTAAGCCACACAGGTAAGGCTAGTAAAGCAGGTAAATTGTGATCTGCTTTGAATAAACAAAAGTGATTGTACGTACAAAAGTATGCCAGTACGTAGGTATGTATGTACATACTTATATCACGTATGTACGTGCTTAAAGGCGCTTGGAGGAGGACATGCAATTGCTCCTCACCTTCCTCATCCTCTATGTATGTACACCGTACTAAGTCGAATGGAGTTTTTCGACTGCTACATACAGTACGCACGCCATTTACTCACACGTAGAGCAATTACGAACCATTAGGCGCACGGAAGAAATAAATAAATGATAAGTATAAAAACACAAAAGAGTAGAACGGACCGCTAAGCGCATAAGAAAAGAGATAAAATGTTACAAGTCCAATCTCGTAGGCGCTTTTGGTCGTGTACGCAGACTGTATTGTGTCTGCTGTCTAGCTAGCGGCTGTTCAATCTCTTTTTTCCTTTTTGGCCGTGTGTTGTCGGCACGCGCCTTTTTGCCGGTACGCTGCCCTTGTTCCTGTGTGGAGCCAGGAACGTCTGAAAAATCGCGAAAAATCTCTGAATTACCCCCTTCATCTTCTTCCACTTCCCCTTCCTCCTCCTCCTCAAAAGAGTCATCAGCGCCTGCTGATGCATCAGCATGTGGCTGATGTCCTGCAATAGAAGGTAAGGGGAGATTTTGGATATCCCCACCCGTGTATGAAACAGCTTCCCCAGCTGCCGGCTTTGCTTTAGACAGCTTATCACGATGTACCTTTTTTGCGCGTGACAGGCGTCCACTTGGCAGTCGAAAACGTATAACTGCATTAGTTTGTGTCAAACTCTTTATGGTAGCCGGCCCTCTAAACCGTGGGGAGTTTTTGTGCTTTTGTAGGTCAGGGGAATAAACCCAAACTTTGTCACCTACCTGTAACTCCACTTCTTTGGCATTTTTGTCATATTGCCGTTTCTGTCGTTCTTTTGCTTTAGCGGAATTTTCGGCGATGGTCTCCCATATATATTTTAGATTCCGCTTTGTTTCAGTGAGAGAATCCGTCAGATCTACATCATAGATCATGCGTGCGGGTGCGACAAATGGACTTTCCAGAGGGAAGAAACTGTCCCTTCCCAACATGGCTTGAAATGGAGAGAACCCAGTGCGTGTTTGTACCTGGGAGTTATAGCCATTGACTAGCACAGGTAACCGTTCATCCCAATCGGTCGCTCTTTTATCACAGCATTTGGCTATTAGGTCTATGATAGTCCGATTGCTTCTCTCACTTTGTCCGTCACCCTGTGGATGAAATGCAGTTGTAAACAACTGTTCTATGTTGAAAGCTGCGCACACTTCCCTGTATAATTTGGAGGTGAAATTCGAACCTCTGTCTGTGAGTAATTTCCTAGGCATACCCCAGGGTAGGACAGCTTTCATCATAGCTCTCTGTACCGTTTCTGCCTTTTGATCTTTCAAGGGTTTGGCCATGATAAACCCAGTACACAAATCGGTCGCAACTAAACACGACTTTTTTCCCGTGTCTGAAGTCGGCAATGTTACGATGTCCATTGCTACAATTTCCATAGGCTTCATCGGGGCAGGAATGGGTTGGAGACGTGGTTTGTCTCGTCTGCCCTGCCCTTTACGCACAGCACATATCAAGCACGATTCCAAAAATGTACATATATCCTGTCGCATTGTAGGCCAATAGAAGAAACGCTCTGCATAGCGGATGAGTTTATCTTTCTTTACCCTGGTGTCCGCCTATTGGCCTACAATGTAGCTCACGTAACAGTACCGTACGGTGCATTGATGGAACGTACACTCGCATTAGTGGTTCATGTTTATTCAGGGACGTGGAGAAATATAGCACGTCATCTACCACATGAAATTTATGTTCCATCTTAACAATCCAATTAGCCTTTTTCTCATCACTAGGTACCTGATGATCCCGGACGAAGGCGATAATATCCACGATTGTTGGATCCGTGGCTTGGAGCTGGCGGACTTGCTCCATTAACTGATCCCGTAGATCCGCGTCCTCCAGGGAAACTCCAGCTCCTCCATCGTCTTCATCTGATGCTGAGTCTTCATCATCATCTTCTAGTGGTAATAAGGTACCTACCACACACCCGTCTTCTACTGGTACTGCACCATCTACTAACGTTATTCCGATTATTTGAATTTTATCCGGAATTTTATGACCAATTTTCATGATTGCCGGCTCAATATCTAGAGAATGTTTTGCGCAATTCTCTGCATCCGGCATAAACACATATCGAGCCTTAATGGGCAATGACTTCCTCACGTTTGCTAGAGCTGATGTCTCATCTGCCAGCTCACACTTCAACTTACTTGGAGTCATTGCATCAAAAGTTTGTTCCCCGCCTGGCTCGGGAGCAGAGAACCGGACCGAAAAACCGGTAACTTATCGGTCTGTACTGTCTGCACTGCGATCTCTACCATCTCCTTTGTGGGCGTAGTATTACCCACGTTATTGTTGTCACATTCCTCATCATTCGCTACCATTACACTGGGTGGCTTGTAGTTCCCAGTGTTTCGGACTTTTACCTTAGTGTCCGGTGGTCGGATCGAGATGGGCTCGCGCAGGATGTCCTTCCCCAAAGGATCGATGAGCTTGAAACCCATGGCCGTCATTGCTGGTGATCCGAGAAGAAGATGGATTCCACAGGGAGCGCGATCCGCCAGAACCAAAGGCACTTGAGTCACCATTTTCCCTCCTTCCATGGCGATGGGCAGGTTCACCTCACTCTTGCATCCCTGTTTGGGCATCTGTCCGCCCATTCCATTGATAGTGATATCAAATGGAAGAGTACGGTAATCCAGCTCTTTAGTGGTAAGATATCCCTCTTTTACCACTTTGTCCACCAATTCCTGGCTAATCATATTCACCCCTGCACCCGAATCGATAGTGGCTTCACAGGGCATGCCTGCTATTTTCACCACTGATGTGAACAATGGGCCCCGAAGTGAACACCGTTTGCCAGGGCCATAGAAAATTTCCATCTCGCCTTTCAGGGTGGCAGCGAGTGCGAGACCTGGACCGTCTCGGGGCGGTTTGATCACCATACAGTGACTGCGCCGCAAAAACTTAGTTTTCTGCTGATACTCATAGGCCGCGTGGTCTGCGGCGGAGGACGTGGCTAACGCCGGAACTTCCGTATCCTTAGAGCAGACTTGATCCTGCTCCTTCTGCTGCACGTCTCCCTGTGTATCTGTCTCAGTCTTTGCACCTGCCATGATTACTAATGCTGGTGCGCACTCTCTCGACCCCATTTTCCAACTCTCCTTCAAAGCAGGAATGGCAGTTTCGCCTGCTTGCAGTTCGACTGTTCTGTGTGAACTGACCTGGTCTGAATTTTGTTCTGAGCTCTGTGTGTTACAGCTCGTTATGGATGTATTGTCATCATCCATCTCTTTTCCCTCTTCATCAGTCTCATAATCCAACACCATTAGCCCAGATGTGGTTGTTTTAGGTGTCTGGTGCTCTTTTAGCTTACTCTCTATCTGGTCGGGGGTGTCAGAGGGGCATGATCTCACGCTCACCCCATGATCTGGGCTTCCACAGAAATAGCAAGCGAAGCTGGGAGATTTGCTCCTAGAGAAGGGTCTTCTTCTCTCTCCCTCTTTTCCACCATCTTTCCCTTTTTTGCGCTTATCTCTCTTATCATAGCTCTTGCCTTTAGCCTTGTAGTGTTCATCAGCTACTTTCAAGGCTGCCAAAGCTGCGTTCACATAGCTGTAGGGAGACGGAGAGCGGCCATCATCTGAGGAGGAACTACTGCTACTCCTCCTCCTCCTCCTGTACCTACTGTACTCCCGGTGTGAGGAGCGGGAGGAACGAGCGGAGTTGCGCTTCTCCAGTCTTTCCGCCTCATCCATTCTGCGGCAGATGTCCAACATTCCAGTCATCTGGACGACATCTGAGCGATGTTTTCTCAAGTCCACTCTCCATCGTTCGGGCATTGCTTCCATGAAAATGTGACCCGAAATTTCGTCCCGCGTTGTCTGCTCCAAATGACTGTACGCTTGCACCATGAGCGTGTTGAGTCTACACGCAAACTTCCTCAAACTCTCTTCGTCGGGGTCCCATTTCATCCCCCGCAGTTCAGACATCGCTGTCGCTCTTCCTTCTGGCCCCATCGCACATCTCAGCAATTCGCTTCTCAGTGCGTAAAACCCGATCTGCGGCTTGTCGTGGGTCATGCGGGTGTAATTGGTTAACACCTCTCCCTCCAAGAAATAGGATAAGCCTTCCACAAACAGATCCTCATCCGGATAGCCGTCATCATCCACAAAGTTGTATTTCGCGTATGTCTGATACTGCCTGAAGAACAATGTGACGTCTTGAATGGGTGCGTCTGCATTCTTCCATGGGCGAGGCTTCTCTGGCTTCGCTCGCCTTCGCCTCCTCCTTCTGGAATCTGGCGATTCTTCGTCTGAGTCGTACCAGTCCTGTCTTCGGGGGTAGGTACGGTAAGACTGATAAGGTCGCCGTCCTCTGCCTCGACCCCTGCTCCAATCGTAATCCTCTTCGTAGCCGCGGTATGGCTGTCTTCCTCTGCCTCTCCCTTGGTCCCAATCCGAGTCTGTCGCAATAAAATCGTCGCGACCATATTCACCGTGGATTCCGTCTCTGCCCCAAGGTCGTGAGGGAGTTCCATCATACCCAGCTCCTCTCCTCCTTCTTCTCCTTTCATCCTCACTGCTATCTCCTCCGTCGCCTCCTCCGCCTCCGCCTCCTCCGGTCGCCATGTTCCTTTGCGCGACTTGTGGATTCGCGCGTGTCTCAAACCGGGGCGGAGAGAGAGGTCTGTATTGTAGCTGACTGCCGGAGGCGGCTGCGGCGCCAGCCTCTCCTACCTTGAAGGCAGAGCGCCTTCGTAAAGTGTACTCGTCCTGTTGCTGTTGCATGTTCACAGCATCTCTAGGCGCATACATACCGTGCGACACGTAACCTCTTTGAAGGGCTTGGTGTTTGGCCTTCTCTTCTCTGGTTCTCGGCAACGGAGCATTCTCTAGCATGCTCATGATCTCCGGAGGCAGATCGTCCGACTTCTGTGGTGGCAGGGGTGGAGGTGTAACGTCTTGTCCGTTTCGTCGTAAACCTTCCACCACTCTCACGCTCTCTTCCATTTGTGGCATGGGGTAAGGCACCACTCTTCCTTTCCTGCGTAGACCTTCCACCACTGTGACTCTGTCCTCTATGTTAGGTGGAGGAGGTATGTGAGGTTGGACCCGGTACAGGTCTCTTTTAGGATCGTACAAGGTCTGCGACTGCGCGTGGTCCGGAGTAGAGGTGTACTGGGGAGCACCTACGTAACTGGTTTCTAGCACTGTACTCAGCTCTGTCCTTGCAGGTTTCCTCAACCTGCCTCCTCTCTTCTGCGGGAAATCAATCGGACCTGTATCTGAATCAGGTCTAATCTAGAGATGCGACGATATATCGGTATCGGTATCGAAAATCGATAGTATCGAGCATTTTTTGAACTATCGGTATCGATATCGGTATCGAAAATTGCTTTCCTTGTACTATCGGTATCGGTATCGTATCGAATTTTCTTCTTGCTCCTACTATCGATATCGGTATCGGTATCGAATAATCATGTAAAAAATATCGATTTTCGATAGTAATTTTTCTACAGTAAATTTGGCCATGCGCGAAGCAAGGGCACGTCGAATTCGGCGCTAAGTTTGTGGTGCAGTGGCATAAATTAGTTTTTGCAGTAACTGTAGTCATATCCATGACTTACAGAAGTATGCAAAGGCAACTAGTGCTAGATACGTAGAAGGTGTCATGTTGTAAGTAGGGTACTATGGGGTAAACCCGGCCATGGGAAAATATCAATCGATTCCCTCAACTATCCTATTTCAAATGAGCTATTTGGCTATTCATTTGCTGAAACAGCAAGTTCAAAAAAGATTAGGTGGTCAGGTCTGCCACATGGCCAGGTTTACCCCACAGTACCCTACGCTACCATTTACTAGGTATTTATTTACTAAAATGGACATTGCTCTTCAATTATTTATTTATTATGTCAGTACAGTCATACCCCAAAGTGTATTCCTGCTCCTAGGGTGTAAATAAATGCCCATTACTTTTTCAAAACACAGTGCTACAAAACTATCGGTATCGCTATCGAAAATCGATAATTTTTTGCCCGCACTATCGGTATCGGTATCGGTATCGATTTAGAAAAAATTGCAACTATCGGTATCGGTATCGGTATCGAATTGGCTTGGTGAAAAACTATCGATATCGGTATCGGTATCGATTTCTGCAAAAATTCACTATCGTCGCATCTCTAGTCTAATCTTTGTACCTGAGCGCGTTTGGTGTGTGAACCGCGCTCTTATTTCGCCCTCTGAATCAGACCACAGTCTACCCAAATCTTTATTAGAGGCATACCATTGTTGAGCCATCGCCTCTTGGGACTGCATGCGCTGGTGCGTCTCTTCTCTCAACTGCTTATGTACATCCACCAGCGCATACAGCTTATCCCACAAACATATAAGTAGTTCCTGCCATACCCTGGGTTTGTAGGTGATCCCGGCTTGCTTGGCTTCAATTTTCTCTCTTCTGACGAGGGCTTGATGCTGTAATAATTCCTCGTCTGGCACAGCCAATGAAATCACGTCCAGGAGAACTTTAGCCGTTTGTAATTTTTCTCCGGCTTCTCTGGCAGTAGCTGGATCATCGAATGCAGCAGCAATTTCTCCCAAAACTGCTGCCACTTCATCCAGCTGTCGAATAATGGCCACTTCTTGTGACGTGGCAGAAGAAGGAATAGTGGGGGCATTTGTAGCTTGTTGCCCCAAGTTAGAATCCTTGTGCCCTGTGAGCGGAAGGAAAGGATTTCCGCTTAGGTCTTGCCCGTTCTGTTTCGTTGGTGGAGGATTTGGGAAGCCTCCGCCTTTTTGTCCTTCCTGACTTTGTTCAGCATGGGAGGCATCTTGTTTCGCCTCTTTTCCAGTGTCGGACGCCTCAGCAGAACCGTTTGACTGCTGAGACATACAGTTTCGCCTCTAGAAAGTACAGGGGTACGTCTAGGATGCGTATGTGGTCAATCAAGCGAGTAATATACGCTGGCTAACAGCCGGATGAAAGCTCGAGCACTGAATATTGACCACACACGCACAACTACGCAACCGGACGTACGTAATCACTGCGAAAATTCTCTGCTTACCACCTGAGAGCAGAACGCTCGTTAGGAAGCCTCCAGATGTGACAGGGCAGCTGATAGGGTGCCGAAATTCTTGTCACCAAACGAATGAACGAGCTCTGCACGTCGTGAAGTTTCATTCAGAACTCCAGCCACTGAGTAAGTGTAGACGTAAGCAGTCCACAAGTTCTGCTGCCAGGGATAAAGCAGAATAAATATAGACACAGGATATTACGATATTACGTCCGTGAAGTTATAAGCGTGAATAAAGAAACCTTGTCTTGTGCAAGGCGCCCAAATATGGTCAATCAGTTGCTCAATAAATTATTCTCACAGTTTTACCAGCAAACTTTACTCCAATTCGACATACACATAAACTGATTATCAAACAAATATATTTCACATCGGCTCCGTGTGCTTCCGGTTTTTCGCTGGAGCTCTGCCAGGCCCAATCGCTTCGCCCCTTTGACCAATTGGCCTCGTCCTCACAGTACGTACAGAGGCCGCTTCTGGCCAACCACCGCCTTGGATTCAGTCCTTCAGCGCATGCGGTACCAAAAGGGGCGGGGCGGATGCTGCTCGCAGATCTTTGTTTACATCGTCTGCGCCGTCTTCGTCGCCTCGTAGTTGACATTTGTAGACGTCCATAAAAGAGTTGGACCACCAACACCTCCAAAGCGGACTGTTACACAAATGAGAAGAGAATGCGGTTGATGTCCCATTGATATACATACATGTAGTAGTTAGCCGTATGACTTTCAGTTTGCCTGTTATGAATTCATGTGCAGTAGATGCGGAAAGTAAAACAAGCTTGTTTCACAAAAAGGTATATATTTCTCTATACAGATATAATTTTTGTTTCTTTAGGTTTTTAGATATATTCTATTTTTTTGGTTTTTTTTTATTTTACATGGTTTTTCTTAAATTTCTGGTAGATTTTGTTTCAGCTCAGGCGCGGTTGGCTTACATCTTTGTGACAGGTATCGATTTTTTCACTGTCGTGAAAAAGATGGGCTCAGGCGCGGTTGGCTTCCATCTTTGTGACAGGTATCGATTTTTTCACTGTCGTGAAAAAGATGGGCTCAGGCGCGGTTGGCTTCCATCTTTGTGACAGGTATCAATTTTTTCACGGTCGTGAAAAAGATGGGCTCAGGCGCGGTTGGCTTGCATCTTTGTGACAGGTATCGATTTTTTCACTGTCGTGAAAAAGATGGGCTCAGGCGTGGTTTGCTTGCATCTTCATGGCAGGTATCAATTTTTTCACTGTCGTGAAAAAGATGGGCTCAGGCGCGGTTTGCTTGCATCTTCATGGTAGGTATCGATTTTTTCACTGTCGTGAAAAAGATGGGCTCAGGCGCGATTTGCTTGCACCTTCATGATAGGTATCATTTTCAGCATGGTTTTCTTTAATGCTTTCTCCTTCAGGGTAGATTTGTAGTTTCCTTATGGTAGTTTCTCCTTATGATTGGTTTGTATCTTTTGGTTTTTCACTATTTTTCCATATTTAACTTTTTGCGCAGTATTCAATTTTTGAAAAACATTTCTCACAGTGATTCTGTGGTTTATTTTCTCATAGTGGTTTATTTTCTCACAGTGATAACTTTTCAATTTTTGTTGTTGTGACAATAAGACAGTGCATTTTTTGTCCTAATTTGCAATGGGGAAATCTTGTTACTCAGCACGCCAGCTTTGGGCAGCTTCACTGCTCTTGTTGGCATTGGTTAAATTGGATTTCAGGCAATAATTTATGCCTCCATTTCAGGGAACAGTTCTGGTATGTCTCTTTTTTGGCAAGTTCATGTATGTATCTATGGTTCATATTTTCTGTTGTGCATCATGATAGGTATCGCTTTCAGGCTTGGTTTGCTTTCTCCTTCAGGGTAGATACCTTAAGGGTAGGGTAACCTGTATGTATTTACCCTGTATGTATTTATTTATCCTGTATGTATTTACCCTGTATGTATTTATTTATCCTGTATATGTATTTACCCTGTATGTATTTATTTATCCTGTATGTATTTACCCTGTATGTATATATCCTGTATGTATGATCCTGTATGTATGTTAGCCTGTATTCATTTTTTATTGCAAGAAAAACATGAGATTAGATGCTTATTTTCTCACAGTGATAACTCCTAAATTTTCATTGTTGTAACAAAATAACACAGTGCATTTTGTCCAAATACGTAATGGTAAATCTTTCTACTCAGCATGCCAGCTTCGGGCAGCTTCGCTGCCCTTGCTGGCATTGGTAAAATTCAAAATGGTAATTTTAGGCAATAGTTTATGCTTATATTTCCTTGTGACAGTAGTTCAGAGTGAATTTGTCTAAATTGGTAATGGGTAAATCTTGTTACTCATCATGCCAGCTTCAGGCAGCTGTGCTGCCCTTGCTGGCATTGGTTAAATTGGAATACTGTATGGTCTTCCTTTCATACAATACTTCATGGTGCAGCACTTTAAAAATAAGTTTACAATATACCCCATCAGGCAATAGTTTACAGCAGTTGGCCTATATCTCATTATTTCGGCAATAGCTTTCAACTTCATCAAATCTCTGTATAGCACATTTATCCGGTATGTATACCATACCTGTACGTACAGCATGACTTGTATCAATACTATAACCTGTATGTGTCCAGTAATAGCTCACATTGACAACTTTCCAATTAATTTTCATTGCTTTGACAAAGTAACACTTTGTCCAAATTGGCAATGGGTAATATTATTACTAAAAAATGCCAGCTGGCATTGGTTAAATTGGCAATTGTTATTTCAGACAATAGTTGTTGATTATTATACCACCTTTCAGTCACAGTTCATATCCATTTCAGGGAATAGTTCATGGCATATTTCTTTTTGGCAATAGTTACATCACTTACTGTGTTCATTCTTTGGTCACACTTTCCAAATTCCTTAGTAATTGGTAATAATGATTGGTCAATTAAAAATCAGACACCCTTCTGGGCAGTAATAATTGATAAGACACCCTTCTGGGCAGTAATAATGGTCAACACCCTTGCAGGCAGTAATAGTAGTTCAACACCCTTGCGGGCTGTATCAAAGAGTCAGACACCCTTTCGGGCAGTATCAAAGAGTCAGACACCCTTTCGGGCAGTATCAAACAGTCAGACACCCTTTCGGGCAGTACCAATGAGTCAGACACCCTTTCGGGCAGTAGTACTGTAAATCCAGAAATTTTCGTACTCTTTTAAATTTCGTACTGGGAGGGGGTCGCCTATTTCGTATCCATTAATTTTCGTACAGGATGGTGGGTCAACCAAGTATGAACGCTAAGAATTGCATGCGTCACCATTTATGAGCGACGTACGTACCAAATACATTGATTGATTACCCTGCGTACGGTACATGAATGTACTGAGGAACGATTGAATGAACGTACATGGGTATGGGAAATGGCACCATGGTCTTGGACATGATACAAAGGTGTTATGTGGTTTCTTTCTGGGTGGCAGTAAAATTTATGGGGTTCACTATTGAAAAATTAGTATCCATTAATTTTCGGACAAACTATTTTGTACGAATTGTACGAAAATTAAACGATTATGAAAATTTCTAGATTTACAGTAATTCGTCAACAGGCAGTAACAATTGGTCAACACCCTTGCAGGCAGTAATATTGAATCAGGCACTCTAGGCTTGACTCTTTTCCAGTAGTAGCACACACTCACTTCTGGTATGATAAGCATCTAATACAGAAAGTTCAATACTGCTTTTCCTATAGTCCTGTATAATTACAACATATTTAACCTGTATGTATGCTATAACCTGTATGTACTGTACAACATAAACCTGTTTCAATACCATTACCTGTATGTCCAGTATAACACAACAACCTAATACAGACTTAACTCTTTCTCTCTTCCATAAAATGAACTACCCTTCCTATGGCATTTTTCAAAATAGTAAAATAACACATCTATTGAAAACACTCAAAGAAAAATCAAAATTACTGCAGCAAGCAATTTAGGCAAGTATGCTTCAAATTGATTGTATTTGAAACCACCTGCTGATGTAAATTTCCTTCCCTATCATTCAAACCTACTGTATATCTATGAGCCGATTTTGTCCCTAAACTAATGCAAAGCACCAATTGCAAACGAAGATTGGCCACCCTATTGAGCACAAGAAGCAAAATGCAAAATGCATGATAAACAGAAAAACATAAAAAATAACTGCAAAACAAAAGAAAACAAAATGAAAATGAAACAGCAATGTACATGAGAACACACTACATACACAATTTTGACATGCATTTAACACCTGGTCCCAACACAATGAGACAAAATCGGCTCTTGAAAGTAGGGTTAGAGTGAAAGAGAATGAACCTTTACAGAAGAAGGTGCCTTCAAATGTGTGAAAAATTAACCATGACCATTTTCATCCCTTTCATATTCAATTCAAATACCAGCAAAAGGTAAACGAACAATTTCCATTAGATAATTACTAACAAAATAAAAGAAAACTTTCTTACCAGACAAACGAAACCACAAAACCATTCCCCACACTTGACCAAATGCTTCTCCAAAACCACTGCGCAGTCCAGCTAATGAACACTGAAATACAACAACAACAAATATGCATACAATACAAATGAACCATCCAATAATACAACCAAACCCTAATTACCACTGATTACGAAATAACACACTTATTGTCTGGCTGACCTAAGTTGGCAGTGTACATAATGTCAGTAGGCAACCCCGCGTGTGACGCTTAGTAGTTCTTGGTCCTCTCTTGGCCACTTCTTTGTCAGAGGCATTCACAATCGACGTAAATATATATTTTACCATTCGTATCATCATTTCAGATTATTCAGTTTTCAATGCCTATGCCGTACTACGACCGTAAGTACATACAATAATATGTGCTGGACGTGGACACAGTGCAACATGTTTGTCTGACCCTGATGACGCAAAAAGTTGCCAACCGGAACCGGACAGGAAGACTTGATTGTTGTTTCTACAGGCTGTTTACTATGATATGCAACCTCTAAAATGCTTATAACTAGAGATGCCGCGATATCAAAACTGTCAGAAAATCGATATCGATATCGATATCGATACTACCTTTTGTAAAATGACCGATATCGAGATCGATATCGATATTTCGAACTTTTGGAAATTCGATACGATATCGATATCGATATCTAAAATTTTCAAAGGGTCGATATCGATATCGATATTTTGGGCAGAATATCGACTCGATATCGATATCGATATTTTGAAAATGGTTAAAAATAGATCAAAGTTTCTTCATGGCGCACCAATAAACCTGTTGTACACTACATGGTGTCTCATAATATACCGTCCTTTTTCCAGTGCATGTAACTCTGGAACCACACCTTAAATTTTCATGCGGTTTTTTTGTATTTTGTAGCAAAGGCTTCAACTAAGATGCGTACAAAATTTGAGTTTCATAGGCTAAGTGGAAGCTGCTCAAACACGTTCTTTCCCCGGCGGTAAAAACGAGGGTTTTTCAAACTGATAGTGCAGATTAGAAGCGGTCTTCTGTGCATGGTCCAAACAAAATTAGCCTCGTAATAAAAAAAGATGTTCCAAAATGCTAGCCCCAGTGCCAGGGTAGCAAACGCATTGAACTGGCATCTTGAAAGAATAAGACCGAGATTTTTCTCCATTACTGAAGAAAAACGTCGATTTTGAGCATCGAGATTCAAACCGTCGCAATCTCCAAAGTATGTGGACGAAATAGTTGAAATTTTGTACACATCTGCATTGAAGCCTTGGCTACAAAATAAAAGAAACCGCATGAAAATCGAAGATGTGGTTCCAGAGTTACATGCACGAAAAGGTGGACCGTTTATTTTGAGACACTCTGTATATGAAGGTAGGTTTGAGTATTCAAGAAGTTTTTTCAGCTAATTCACAATCAACTTTTCAAGTTAGGCAATCAAAGACATCTGACTGATGGCCACAAAAAGCACCTCAAAACACTGAATCCCCTCAAAAACGCTGTTTTTAGCGCAAAAACGCTTGATTTCCCTTGCTTTTTGTGGTTCAAAATAGGGGGCTATACACAAGAGCAAGCACTAGTGACCGATTTGGGGCTATACATGAGGGGGCTATAAACGGAACATTACAGTATAACATCACCATCTCACCACAACCTGTCAGGTTACATATATGTACTTGGGTGGCAGAAAATTTTCACTGAATCATAGGTAGCGCGAGCTAATTTTTGGCCAAAAAAGGCGCTGCAAGCGCATCGAAATTTCGATATTTTTTGCAAAAAATGGTCGATATCGAGATCGATATCGATATTTTACTTTTGCCCAATTTCGATACGATATCGATATCGATATTGCTTTTAGAAAAAAGGCCGATATCGAGATCGATATCGATATTTTCAAAATTTAGAAATTCGATACGATATCGATATCGATACCAGAAAAATTTTCGATATATCGACTAATTCGATATCGATATCGATATATCGCGGCATCTCTACTTATAACTTCTGTATTAAGAGAGGAATTTCAACCAGGTATTTTTTATTAGAAACTTGAAAATATGCCTGACAATCATGCAAAATTTTATTGATGGGTCTTAAAGGCGGGGGGTAACGTTACGAACGAACAGGTATTTTCACAAATGCTCCCCACCATTGAATAGAGAATTTTTTTCTGCCCATATGCGTCATATGTCAAAATGTTGTAGCTCCTTGCGTTGTTGAGGTACGTAATTTTTTCGGCATCCATCTCCCATAGCTGTGAACCACAGTAAAGCGTCGAGGCGTACAGGTGACTGTCGTGCGTTCTGCGCGGTTTCGAAAACGGCTCTGTCATGGACTGTGTACTGTCAGCACGCAGTGTTGCCAGGTCTGGCGCAATTGCGCCAACCCTGGCGCAATTCGACCCCTGTCTGGCGCAGAAATTTTGATCTAGCGCTTTTGGCGCAATTCTGGCGCAATTCAGAGGGTGGCTGCAGGGGAAAAATTTCTTATTACACGGAATAGGTCCAGAAGAATTTTTTTGATTAGCGCACAGTCCATCTTCTTGGAAGAAGAGGGAGCCATTTCTGTGACATTGGGCATGCCGGCGCGGTTTTTTGTTAGGTTTCAGAGACGTGCATGCACATGGAATGTGTGGCTGCGACACATGTCGTAC
The DNA here is from genome assembly GCA_030247985.1 of Epsilonema sp. ZAB3_2. Lineage (NCBI taxonomy): Eukaryota > Metazoa > Nematoda > Chromadorea > Desmodorida > Epsilonematidae > Epsilonema > Epsilonema sp. ZAB3_2. The sequence goes on from JASAMW010006297.1 coordinate 24,902, forward strand.
GCGCATCTTTGCGGCAACCTGAAAAATCCCACTGACATGCCCAATGCCACACAAACATCCACGTTGTGTGTGGCAAAAACACCTGCATGTTGCATTGCATCAATTCTTTGGATGAACCAGTGGAGCTAAGAACGAACTTGGGCTATCCGAACCCAAAGCCGAAATGTGCAGATGCAAAAGAAGGCACATTGATGGTTTTTATCTGGAAATGCAGGCACCACATCATGTGTGGGTGTGCATAGTAGCATGAAAAAGAAAGGAAAATTGGGTGCCTTGAAATGAAATGCAAGTTAACATTAGCAGTGCTTTTTCAGACAAGAGCCCAATATGGTGTAATTTATAATTTTAATTTTATGAAAGACTTTCTATGACCCCCTGCTGGACAACCCCCCCCCCCCCCCCCCCCCCCCCCCCCGGTCGTCACTTTGGATGCCATTGGTCTGGCGCAATGTTCTGAACGCTTAGCGCAATTGCACCCTGGACACCTGGCAACACTGTCAGCACGCGCCTTTTGCCTTCAGGCTGCCCTTCTTGTCTATTACGTTGCTCCTCATAGTTCAATGGAGGAGTATTTGGTGGCTTTGGCCATGATAAATTCGGTGCACAAATCGGTCGCAACTAAACACGACTTTTTACCTGAGTCTGCGGTCGGCCAAGTTACAAAGTCCATTGCCACTATTTCCACAGCTTTCATTGGGGCAGGTATGGGTTATAGACGTGATTTGTCCCGTCGGCCCTGCCCCTTATGTACAGCACAAAAATTTGCTCCACTGCAAACATGGGGGTGGATGGATACCTAGGCTCCACCCCATGCAAGGACTACTTGCATACGCCATTGGCTGCAACTCATATTTATCCTTCCCTTTTCAGCTCCTTTTAGGGCGCACCTTGATCCCGTTGTGGTCACCTCACAGTGAGAAGGAATAGGATCTTCGTATTATCAAGTGCTGGTTTTTCGCCCTCTTACTGAAGTCATCTGATTTCGACGTACGATCGAATGTACCTACGTCCTATGGGATGGAAGTAATTGAGAAATGTCGCTTTGAATCCTTGAGCGACACATCCATCACCACCATGCATTAGTGATGTCAACTCGGACCTTTTTCGAACAGGTACAGTAATGGGTAAAACTTTCCCAGCAACACATCAGACCTGGCAGGTACAAACTAAAGTTACCTGAACAAAAAATCGGCCAGGTAACCCGGGTAAAAATTAGTACCCAAGATTTTTACTCCGACATCACTATTATGTACGTGCTCCTGACGTGGATCCGGTAATCACAATACCGGAGCGGAGCTGTGATCGATCAGCACCTCTTTCCAGTTCATTCCGTTCCTGATGTTGGTAAATTTTTGAGCTGGCTCACCTTTTATCAGCTCGTTTTAGAGGTGCCACGAAAATCCACGCAACCCTTTCAGGTAGTGGGGCGTGGTTAGTCCTTCCTGCAAGCAACTCTATGTCCTGCTTGCTCAGCACAAAGTCTAGTTATTTTACTCTAGACCTAAGAAACCGCGACACTTCGTTGGATGCACATTTAGGCCAACCTTCCTCATGCACTTGGCCATCTCTTGGAAAGTTGTCAGATACATAACACACACTCAACTACCTTGGACCATCGCAGGTCCATACCTTATCATTAGCCATGCTGATGTATATGGCTCTTCTCTTCACTCTGCGGTCTGCCTCTACAGAAGGACCGCGGGATCACCAACTGCCGTCGGAAAGGTGAGGTGCATGCACTTGTACCATAAAATGTACGATGAAAAATATTAGACACTGTAGGTACAGTAAGCTTATATTACAAGTATTACGATATGCAGGGGCGACTGGCTCCGGTGAAGTCGCGTATCGCCGCTCGGGGGCGGCCGACACGCGCTCGACAACGCGTTCAACTCACCGTATGCCGGAGCCTTGCTTCGACGGCATAAAATGTCACCGGAGAATTTCGCCCCTTGCTGAAGGTAATTATTACGTACGTTAGCATACATAATTGATGATAAATAATAAAATATAGTAATGTACGTACGTTACATAGCTTGAATATTAAACGTATACAGTATAATATTGCCATACGTAAAAATGTATGTACGCATGTAAGTTGTACGTACGTTGTGGGCTGCTGGCCCAGAAATAAAATAAAATGTACGTAATTTAGTGCAAGTGCCAAATCACCCCACGACGATCAGTAGGTTTCCTTCGTGGGAGGAATATTTCGTCCACCTCCACTCTAGAATGAGCATATGTGATCATACACGAGAAATAACAGCTTGTGGCCAGTAGCTGGATGAGGAGTTATGGGCTCATCTGCTGGCCACGTCAACACACGCAACTGTTCATATTACATCTGTGAAAACTTCTTTGGCTTACACCCTTTGACAGACATCTCGTTAGTGATCTCCATGTAACATCTTGCCAGGTGGCCATATCCTGAAGTGCAAGTTGTCGTTGCCAGGGAAAACGCTTCCTACCGAGCGACCAGTCCGCTTCCGGATCCCTTGCAAGAATTGTTCTGCAGCAGTCCGAATTGAAGACATTGGCAGTCTTCTGTCTGCCTCCATAGGGGAAGAAACCATAGGAAATCACAGGAAACACAGATAACAGTTACGGATAGTTGATAAGACCAAAATAACCTTGTTGAATACAAGGCGCCACGAGGCTTATGATGATTCAGCCCAATAAATTTCCCACAGACATAACTGGCCAAGCAGCTTTACTTCAAGCATAGGTATCACATATACTGAACATAAAACAAAGTCTTTTCACATCGGCTCCGTGTGCCATCTGCTGGAACTCTGCCAGGCCCAATCACCACACCCCTTTTGCCAATGGGCTTCGTCTTCACAGTACGTATGAGGGGCCGCTTCTGGCCAATCAACGCCTCTGATTCAGTCCTTCATCGCATGAGGTACCAAAAGAGGCGGGGCGGATGTTCCGTGCAGATCTTTATTTACATCGTCAGCGTCGCCTCAGAGTTTTCTGACGTAGACCTCCAAAATAGAGTTGGACTGCAAAACACGTCTGACCGAACTGTTACAAGGTTGACTTAAACTTCCGTATACCCCATGCTATAAGGATTTAACCATGATATAAGCGACCGACTATACCCCCATGCTATAAGGATTTAACCATGATATAAGACCGAAACCTGTAGGTATATCAGCGAAGTACTCCTAGTGCTCAGGCGTCGGCGGCGCCTGAGCAAAAATGATTTTGTGTTTTAGTGAGAATTTGGATGTTGATGTTGCAGAAAGGTGCCACTTCTTCTCGCTCTACTTTGCTTGGCTTGGTTCCTCCTACATACATACCGTATTACCGGTGCATAGCCCCAATGCATAGCCCCCGCTATGCAGCCCCATATTGGCAAAACAAAAAATGTCCGATATGCATATCCCCATTTGTACTGTAGAGTACCTGACCTGTACATACAAGTACGTATGTAGCTGGTCATAAGCTAGCCATAACCACTTCCACATCAAGCTAATATGCCTATATAAGCCTGCTTGGGGGTGTATTACCTTTCAAAAACATTTACAAAATGTCCCATGCATAGCCACTCCCAGTGCATACCCATATAGGACCCCTCAGGCGCTTATGCACCGGTAAATACGTACGTACGCATGCAGTATGTTTGCAGCGTGCAAAGTGTTATGTGAAGCTGACGGATGCAACAAGCACTGCTTTTGGACTTGATTTTCCAGGTAGCCTATGTAGGCTACATAATTTCCGAATGCTTATCGTTTTTGTCGAGCTCGAGGATGTACAGTACGTACGTACGTTACACTAAAGTGCAGAGTCAGTACGTGCTTCCGTCCATCTTTTCTCAGCATATTGCAGGTCGATGCCAACGTATGGGTTTGAGTACACGTTGGTTTGTGACCTGGATCAGTTCAGTGGCGATTTCGACAGTCCCGTCTTCTCTACTTGTGTCAACAGCGTCGCCTACGACTGGCGACTGAATGTGCGTCCGAACGTGAGCGAAGATCGGAGGAAAGTGAACTTTTTCGGCTTGTTTCTGCACTCGGAAGAGAAGGAGAAGACGCCTGTGGTGGCTGATGTGGAGTTTCAGATACCGAAGAGCAGCGGCAGTGAAAATCCGCACAGCGTGGGAACTGCTGGGCATCGTTTCGTGGACAAGCCGTCATACGGCGACAACGTCTACTGGCAGTACGGATTGGAGAAGTTGAAGACCGACGGATACGTGACGGAGGATGAAAAGGTGCGTCTCGTGATGAAGCTGAAGATCCCTGACGAGTACTTCGATTGGCGCAAAATCCTGGAGGCGGAAGAGGCGAAGATGCGAAAGGAGGCGGAGGAAAAGGGAGAGATGGCCATGAAAGCTCCACGTCTGTACTCAGGAATCCTGTGCGTGGATCACTCGGCTGATCAAGGCTCGTTCACATTGGAGGCCATAGGGCATATTAAAGTACACTCACCATGGTCATGGCTGCTCATGCTGAACCATGGGCAGCGGAGAACATCGTGATGTGATACATTCGATCAGTTTTGCAGCTATAGCGTCACTCAGAGCTCATTCGAAAGCTCATGATCCAAACGCGGCCAGAATCGATATTTCAGTGTACTAAAAGTAGGCATAAAAAGCGGAGACGCTTGTTGGTCCGCGTGGATCAGCACACCCGAAAGAGCACACAGGCCAAAGCGCGCAGAAACACAGTGTTGTGATGTTTAGGTGCCAGGTGCGCAAAAGAGTTGCGAGATGCACAAACATATTCTCCGTTATTGCTGCGAAGCTGCAGCGGGCTTCTTCTGGTTTAGCGCTAAGTAAAGACCCGCAGCCGATAACTATCCATGCCTTGGTTCGCACGCTTACCCATATTCTGTATGTATTTGCGGCATCAACGTGAACGAGCCTTTCAGGTCTCTCTTGAAGCGACGGAGGCGAAGGCGAGGAAACTGGAGCGACCGGCGGCAGACCGAAAGCGCCTTCTTGACTACAAGATCATCACGAAGAAAGATCAGCACGTGATCTGGTGTCATCGCTCAGTTCTCGCCACCAACAACGCCAAGTTCGCCACCATGTTCGACTCTGACTTCGCAGAGGCTGAAAAGGATGAGCTGGCAGTGGAGAAGGATGACAGCGCTACCATGATGGAAGTTCTCCACTTCATCTACTGCGACAAGATCTCGCCTCACTTTCACGACCTGGATCTGGTAGCTGTGTTGGATGCGGCCACCTACCATCAGGTGTTTGGCTTGAAGCTGGAGTGCCATCGTCAGCTGATCAGTCAGTTGGACTTGGACAACTGTGCTGACCTGCTCAAGTTGGCTGATCAGTATCAGTTGAAGCTGCTCCAACACATGGCGATCAACATGGTGGCGGAGAAGATGGATACAGTTCTGAGTTCTGAGAAGTGGAACGAGACTAAGCAAGCCTTCGATCAGCTCGTGTTCCAAGCAAGTGAGAAGTGGATGGAGTTGCTGCGACCCAAATAAAAAGTTCATTACACTATCGAAGGGGCATGCCCCAAACCGAAATCTGTGAAGAAAATAGAGTAGAATGATGGTAAGAACTTTTGAAAAAAGTGGGGGGAAAATTGGGCCTACCAACACCCATTTCTCAGCATACAGGAGGGGTTAAATGGCAAACTGGTCAGCAACGTAATGCTGAAGTCTCAATATGGTTGGAAAACTGCTGCTGGACCATAAATAGGTCTCTAAGGTGCATTTCTATAACACACTGAAGCTAGCAAAAAATAGACAGTACACTCGATCGCTCGTTATAGAACGATAATCGATATTTCAGTACTAAAAGAGGGCATAGAAAGCAGAGACGCTTATTGGTCCGCGAACATCAGACAGAGACACCCGAACGCGCACACAGACTACTATAGTCTGGCCAATAGCAGTTGGCACTTGGGCTCAAGGCGTGTTGCGTAAAATAGATTCACAAATGCGGATTTCTGTCCGCGCTTCGTGTACTCCTATTTAGCAGAAGTCCATGCAAACTACGCAACTCGCCTTCAGTCCAAGTGCCAACTGCTATTGGCCAGACTATATATAGTAAAGTCATAGGAAAGCGCGCAGAAACACAGCTGTTGTTAGGTGCACAAAAGTGTTGCGAGATGCTCAAAGGTATTTTCCTTTTATTGCTGCGAAGTTGCAGCGGGCGGGCTACTGGTTTGCTAAATGCCCGCAGCCGATAACTATCCATGCCTTGGTTGTCATCAATGTGAACGAGCCTTTCAGGTTTCTTGTGAAGCACCGGAAGCGAAGAAGAAGAAGCTGGAGCGACCGGCGGCAGATCGCAAGCGCTTACTCGACTACAAGATCATCACAAAGAAAGATCAGAACGTGATTTGGTGTCATCGCTCAGTTCTCGCCACCAACAGCGCCAAGTTCGCCACCATGTTCGACTCTGACTTCGCAGAGGCTGAAAAGGATGAGCTGGAAGTGAAGAACGACGACAGCGCTACCATGATGGAAGTTCTCCACTTCATCTACTGCGACAAGATCTCCCCTCACTTTCACGACCTGGATCTGGTAGCTGTGTTGGATGCGGCCACCTACCATCAGGTGTTTGGCTTGAAGCTGGAGTGTCATCGTCAGCTGATCAGTCAGTTGGACTTGAACAACTGTGCTGACCTACTCAAGTTGGCTGATCAGTATCAGTTGAAGCTGCTCCAACACATGGCGATCAACATGGCGGCGGAGAAGATGGATACAGTTCTGAGTTCTAAAAAGTGGAAGGACGAGACGAAACAAGCCTTCGATCACCTCGTGTTCCAAGCCATTGAGAAGTGGATGGAGTTGCTGCGACCCAAATAAAAAGTTCAAGGTGATACTACGATACTACCGAATGTTAGCTGTTTATGTCCTGGATTTGAGGCCGACGATGTGCATGATCAATAAACATATTTTGATTGCAAACATTTGGCTCATGTTTATTTCTATGCTTGCAGTTTGATCGCCTGCTTCATATACTTTTGCGATGTTAGCTACTAGAGAGACACCTGTGATGCATGAATTTAGCATGCTCACCAACACGGTGTGTTTTGTTCTATATGTTTTACGCTGCTTGTAGCGCGAACGCTAAACAACGCTTTTTTCTGGAGCGCAAGGGCGGTGTGTGCTGGGAGAAACTGTTTCATTCATACCATCTCTTCTTCCATTCACTGAAGCTGATTGATGCAACAACCACTGCTCTGGACTTGTTGATTTTGCAGGTACTGTATTTGTGCATAAAGTTCTGAATGCTATGTAGTATCGTCTTTGTCGAGCTGAAGGATGCAGGGTATGTACTTGTACGTACGTGTACACTGTAATGTGTAGAGTCTACGTGCTTCCATTCTCAGAATACCGTATTTACCGGTGCATAGCCACCATGCATAGCCCCATATTGGCAAAACAAAAATGCCCAATGCATACCCCCTATATGCATAGCCCCATATGTACTGTAGAGTACCTGAAGCTACCTATACCCAAAGCCACTCCCACACCAAGCTACTAGATGCCTGTAAGTAAGCCTGCTTGGGGGTGTATTGTACTAGAATAACCCTGTTTTGACCTCAATTATGCCCCAAAAAACACGTGCTTTTGACCTAAAAGTATGCCTCTGCGCACCTCTCAAAAAATAAATTTTGTCCCATTTATATCCCCCCCCAATGCATAGCCCCATATAGGACCTCTCCCATTTTTTGCATGGGGCTATGCACCGGTAAATACGGTATTTCTATTCAGGATGCCAACGTTTGGGTTTACGTACTGGTTGGTTTGTGACCTGGATCAGTTCAGTGGCAGGGATTTCGACAGTCCCGTCTTCTCCACGTGTGTCAACAGCGTCGCCTACGACTGGCGACTGAATGTGCGTCCGAACGTGAGCGAAGATCGGAGGAAAGTGAACTGTGTCGGCTTGTTTCTGCACTCGGAAGAGAAGGAGAAGACGCCTGTTGTGGCTAGTGTGCAGTTGCAGATACTAAAGGGCAACGGCAATGGCAATCCCCACAACTTCGGACCTGGTAGCCATCGCTTCGTGGACAACCCGTCTTACGGCCACGAGATCTTCTGGCAGTACGGATGAGAGAAATTGAAGACCGATGGATTCGTAACGGAGGATGGAAAGGTGCGTCTTATGGTGAAACTGAAGATCCCTGACGAATACTTTGATTGGCGCAAAATCCTGGAAGCGGAAGAGGCGAAGATGCGAAAGGCGGCGGAGGAAAAGGGAGAGATGGCAATGAAGGCTCCGCGTCTGTACTCAGGAATCCTGTGCGTGGATCACTCGGCTGATCAAGGCTCGTTCACATTGAGGCCATAGGGCGGATTCATGTGCACTCCACCATGCTGAAGCACGGGCAGTGACGAGCTATAGCATAGTAATGCTGTGTGTACGTACATAGTGTGTAGGTATGTTATGTACTCATCGACAAGGAAAATGTCCAGAACGCCTCATGTGATGGAGAAAATCAAATACTGTACGTTCGGTCACGGCTCATTTGAAAGCTTATGTCTACGATCCATAAGCGGCTAGAAACTCTTCGGATGATCTGATCTATCGATCGCTCGTTATGTACTAAATTTGGGCATAAGAATGATGTTTTGGGCATAAGAACGATTTTTTTTAAAAAAATCGGCGAGTATCCGCCACGCCCGAAAGCTCACTGGATAGCTAATGCGCGCAGAAACAGTGTTGTTTGATGCCAGGCGCGCAAAAGTGTTGCTAGATACAATCATGGACATGTAGAGTACCTGCAGCTGGCATAAATGTGAACGAGCCTTTCAGGTTTCTTGTGAAGCGCCGGAAGCGAAGGCTAGGAAGCTGGAGCGACCGGCGGCAGATCGAAAGCGCTTTCTCGACTACAAAATCATCACGAAGAAAGATCAGCACGTGATCTGGTGTCATCGCAATGTTCTCGGCACCAACAACGCCAAGTTCGCCACCATGTTCGACTCTGGTTTCGCGGAGGCTGAAAAGGATGAGCTGGCAGTGGAGAAGAATGATAGCGCCACCATGATGGAAGTCCTCCACTACATCTACTGCGATGAGATCTCGCCTCAGTTTCACAATCTCGATCTGGTAGCTGTGTTGGATGCGGCCACCTACCATCAGGTGTTTGGCTTGAAGCTGGAGTGCCATCGTCAACTGATCAGTCAGTTGGACTTGGACAACTGTGCTGACCTGCTCAAGTTGGCTGATCAATATCAGTTGAAGCTGCTCCAACACATGGCGATCAACATGGTGGCGGAGAAGGAGGAGACAGTTCTGAGTTCTGAGAAGTGGAAGGAGACTAAACAAGCTTACGATCAGCTCGTGTTCCAAGCAAGTGAGAAGTGGATGGAGTTGCTGCGACCCAAATAAAAAGTTCAAGGTGATACTACACCGAGTGTTTGCTTTATGTCCTTCTATATTTGAGATCGAGGAAGTGCAGTGAGAAATAAACATTGCTGTATGTAGTGTGGCTTTATGTTGATTTCTATGCTTGCGGTTTGATTGTCTGCTTCATACTTTTGTAATACCAGTGGCCCGTTACAGCTTCGCAGTAAAACCTTTTGCAAATTTGGCAACCCTTTTGCAGATCTGGCAACCCTGTTGTTGTATCTAATCTGGCAACCATTTTGGACAGTTGGCAAAAAGTTGCACATCTGGCAACCCTTTCACAGAGTTGGCAACCCTATCGCATCGCAGAGCTGGCAATCTTTTTTTGCGCATTAGCAATCTGGCAGCCCTTTTGCAGACCTGGCAACCCTTTGGCACATCTCCCGCTTGTGCACTTACGGGCGAGCCATTTGCAAACACTGGCTGGAAAAAATGCGGAATTTAGTTTCTGCGTACTCTTAGTACTAAAATATCGATTATCGATCGATTATTGGCGATCGGCTGATCAGATCAAAAGTCGAAGGGCTTCGGTTTGCTTTTTCTGTTGCAAAGTTTGATTATTTTACCCGGTCGTGTGGAAGACGAAGAAAAGTAACTGCAGCCTGTAGCTCTTAGCACTAAAATATCGATTATCGATCGATTATTGGTGATTGGATGATCATATCACAAATCGAAGGCCTTCCTGACGCCCTCAAGGGCATAAGCTCTTCGAAGAGCCCTGGATGGACGCTGTAGCTGCAAAATTGAGTGAGTGTGAGCGAATCTGCGCGCTTTTAGTACTAAAATATCGGTTATCGATCGATTATTGGTGATCGGCTGATCAGATCAAAAATCGAAGGCCTTCCTGGCGCCCTTGGGCTTATAAGCTTTCGAATGAGCCATTACTCGACGCTGTAGCTGCAAAACTGAGCGAGTTTATCGCATTGCACACACACACACACACACACACACACACACAGACACACACACATCAGCCCTATTTGTTAGTAGATGTATGGACCTAACCTACCTACATACTAAAACTTCTATTGTTCTGTTTGTTCTTCTGTTGTTGTTTTACGCTGTTTGTAGCGCGATCGAGCAGAAAAGGCTGTGCACCGGTAAATGCGGTACATGCAGTATGTTATGGTGTACGTACTTTAGTATGTACCTAGTACCTACATACTGTGCGTACTTTATTGCGTACGTGCTTGAAGATGGGCAGCAGATATTCTAATGGCCCGTAGTTTCGAGATAGCTTGGGCATTTTCCTGAATGGAGAAAAGTTGGAACGTGCCATTGCCGTTGGCTTCGACTTCTTCGTTGAGAAAGGTGACAAGCAGAAAAACAAGAAGCCTGTTATAGCCGAGAATGGAACGTGGACGGCTGATAACTTCACTGATTTTTTGCTATTTTTCGCTGATGGTGTAGGGCTTAGATTGCTCGTAGAGCTTGTTGAAGCATCCTGAGTGCCTGGTGGAAGGGAATTACAATGACAAGAGCCGATGATCCGAAGGCGAAAGCTGTGTGTCTGGGACTGCGACAGCACCAAATTTGAATAGTGGCGGAGGCGGCTTCAATAAGGACGTCGCACATACATAACACCCCTTTCATCAGCATGAAGCGGATCTGAGTCTGTCACACCTTTGGTAGTAATCAGCTCTTGCTAAATTTGCATTGGATCGTGTTGGACGCGTCCGGCACGATGCAACATAATCTGGCAGGCAACGTCAAACAGGTGAACGCGTCAGACAGACAACGCTACGCTGCCTCTTTTCTGCTTCGCAAGGCGAGTGTGTGCTGGTGGGAGTCAACTGTTTTATTCAACCCGAAACGGTGGGAAGCTGACGGATGCAACAAGAACTGCTTTTGGACTGTTGATTTTGAAGGTATGTACATCATTTCCGAATGATAGTATGAATGAAACACTAAACGCTAAGAAATGATTGACCCCTGCCGCAGACTTGATTACAATCATCGATGATTACAATAGTCATTGATTAGAATAGAGGGATTGATTGTTTTAGCGTTTCGTTGATTGTATCATCGATGATTGTTATCAACTTTCGTTGATTGTAATCATAGACTATTCTAATCAATGTTCGGTAATTGTAATCATCGATGATTGTAATCAAGTCAAAATGCGGCAAGGTTCAATCGTTTCTTAGGTGTAGTGTTTATTCTTGTTAGGTTATATTGTTCTTGATAGTATCGTCTTTGTCGAGCTAAAGGATGTAGGGTATGAACTGTTACGTATGCGTTTACACTGTAATACCAGTGCAGAGTCAGTGCGTGCTTCCATTCTCAGAATGTTTCTATTCAGGATGCCAAAGCTTGGGTTTGAGTACACGTTGGTTTGTGATCTGGATCAGTTCAGTGGCGATTTCGACAGTCCCGTCTTCTCCACTTGTGTCAACAGCGTCGCCTACGACTGGCGATTGAATGTGCGTCCGAACGTGAGCGAAGATCGGAGGAAAGTGAACTTTTTCGGCTTGTTTCTGCACTCGGAAGAGAAGGAGAAGACGCCTGTGGTGGCTGATGTGGAGTTGCAGATACCGAAGAGCAGCGGCAGTGAAAATCCGCACAGCTTGGGAACTGCTGGGCATCGCTTCGTGGACAAGCCGTCATACGGCGGCGAGCTCTACTGGCAGTACGGATTGGAGAAGTTGAAGATCGACGGATACGTATCGGAGGATGGAAAGGTGCGTCTTGTGGTGAAGCTGAAGATCCCTGACGAGTACTTCAACTGGCGCAAGATCCTGGAGGCGGAAGAGGCGAAGATGCGAAAGGCGGCAGAGGAAAAGGGAGAGACGGCCATGAACGTCTGTCGTCTGTACGCAGAAATCCTGTGCGTAGATCACTCGGCTGACAACGGACAGACTCAAGGCTCGTTTACATTGGAGGTTATAGGGCGTACCTATTACTATGTACTGTCTAATTTTTGCTAGCTTCAGTGTGTTGTAGAATGCTTCTGTGGAAATGCACCTTAGAGACCTTTTTTATGGTCCAGCAGCCTTTTTCCAACCATATTGAGACTTCCGCATTACGTTGCTGATCAGTTTGCCATTTTAACCCCTCCTGTATGCTAAGATATGGCTGTCGGTAGGCCCAATTTTCCCCCCACTTGCCCGCCACTTTTTTCAAAAGTTCTTACCATCATTCTACTCCATTTTCTTCACAGATTTCGGTTTGGGGCATGCCCCTTCGATATTTTGATAAGTACACCACAAAAATTGACGAAAATGATCAAATTAGCTAGAAACAAAAATTTCACAATTTTTTGGGCTGAAAGCTGCATTTTTGACGATTGAAGCTTGAAAACGTGCCAAATAACCACCATAAATGAGTTCAGGAGGTCAGAAAACCTTACTTTTGGTAAAAATGTAAAATGCCCTCGTGTATTTCCCCCCTCGTGTATAACCCCTCTCGTGTATAGCCCCTAATCGGCGCTTACCATTTGTATAGCCCCATGGGTCTATCTGTGGAACATTACACTATCGAAGGGGCATGCCCCAAACCGAAATCTGTGAAGAAAATAGAGTAGAATGATGGTAAGAACTTTTGAAAAAAGTGGGGGGAAAATTGGGCCTACCAACACCCATTTCTCAGCATACAGGAGGGGTTAAATGGCAAACTGGTCAGCAACGTAATGCTGAAGTCTCAATATGGTTGGAAAACTGCTGCTGGACCATAAATAGGTCTCTAAGGTGCATTTCTATAACACACTGAAGCTAGCAAAAAATAGGCAGTACACTCGATCGCTCGTTATAGAACGATAATCGATATTTCAGTACTAAAAGAGGGAATAGAAAGCAGAGACGCTTATTGGTCCGCGAACATCAGACAGAGACACCCGAACGCGCACACAGACTACTATAGTCTGGCCAATAGCAGTTGGCACTTGGGCTCAAGGCGTGTTGCGTAAAATAGATTCACAAATGCGGATTTCTGTCCGCGCTTCGTGTACTCCTATTTAGCAGAAGTCCATGCAAACTACGCAACTCGCCTTCAGTCCAAGTGCCAACTGCTATTGGCCAGGCCAGACCAGGCCAGGCCAGGCCAGGCCAAGGTAAAGTCATAGGAAAGCGCGCAGAAACACAGCTGTTGTTAGGTGCACAAAAGTGTTGCGAGATGCTCAAAGGTATTTTCTTTTATTGCTGCGAAGCGACAGCGGGCGGCTACTGGTAATGCTAAGGCCCGCAGCCGATAACTATCCATGCCTTGGTTGTCATCAATGTGAACGAGCCTTTCAGGTTTCTTGTGAAGCACCGGAAGCGAAGAAGAAGAAGCTGGAGCGACCGGCGGCAGATCGCAAGCGCTTACTCGACTACAAGATCATCACAAAGAAAGATCAGAACGTGATTTGGTGTCATCGCTCAGTTCTCGCCACCAACAGCGCCAAGTTCGCCACCATGTTCGACTCTGACTTCGCAGAGGCTGAAAAGGATGAGCTGGAAGTGAAGAACGACGACAGCGCTACCATGATGGAAGTTCTCCACTTCATCTACTGCGACAAGATCTCCCCTCACTTTCACGACCTGGATCTGGTAGCTGTGTTGGATGCGGCCACCTACCATCAGGTGTTTGGCTTGAAGCTGGAGTGTCATCGTCAGCTGATCAGTCAGTTGGACTTGAACAACTGTGCTGACCTACTCAAGTTGGCTGATCAGTATCAGTTGAAGCTGCTTCAACACATGGCGATCAACATGGCGGCGGAGAAGATGGATACAGTTCTGAGTTCTGAGAAGTGGAAGGATACTAAGCAAGCCTTCGATCACCTCGTGCTCCAAGCCATTGAGAAGTGGATGGAGTTGCTGCGACCCAAATAAAAAGTTCAAGGTGATACTACGATACTACCGAATGTTAGCTGTTTATGTCCTGGATTTGAGGCCGACGATGTGCATGATCAATAAACATATTTTGATTGCAAACATTTGGCTCATGTTTATTTCTATGCTTGCAGTTTGATCGCCTGCTTCATATACTTTTGCGATGTTAGCTACTAGAGAGACACCTGTGATGCATGAATTTAGCATGCTCACCAACACGGTGTGTTTTGTTCTATATGTTTTACGCTGCTTGTAGCGCGAACGCTAAACAACGCTTTTTTCTGGAGCGCAAGGGCGGTGTGTGCTGGGAGAAACTGTTTCATTCATACCATCTCTTCTTCCATTCACTGAAGCTGATTGATGCAACAACCACTGCTCTGGACTTGTTGATTTTGCAGGTACTGTATTTGTGCATAAAGTTCTGAATGCTATGTAGTATCGTCTTTGTCGAGCTGAAGGATGCAGGGTATGTACTTGTACGTACGTGTACACTGTAATGTGTAGAGTCTACGTGCTTCCATTCTCAGCATACCGTATTTACCGGTGCATAGCCACCATGCATTGCCCCATATTGGCAAAACAAAAATGCCCAATGCATAACCCCCTATATGCATAGCCCCATATGTACTGTAGAGTACCTGAAGCTACCTATACCCAAAGCCACTCCCACACCAAGCTACTAGATGCCTGTAAGTAAGCCTGCTTGGGGGTGTATTGTACTAGAATAACCCTGTTTTGACCTCAATTATGCCCCAAAAACACGTGCTTTTGACCTAAAAGTATGCCTCTGCGCACCTCTCAAAAAATAAATTTTGTCCCATTTATATCCCCCCCAATGCATAGCCCCATATAGGACCTCTCCCATTTTTTGCATGGGGCTATGCACCGGTAAATACGGTATTTCTATTCAGGATGCCAACGTTTGGGTTTACGTACTGGTTGGTTTGTGACCTGGATCAGTTCAGTGGCAGGGATTTCGACAGTCCCGTCTTCTCCACGTGTGTCAACAGCGTCGCCTACGACTGGCGACTGAATGTGCGTCGAAGATCGGAGGAAAGTGAACTGTGTCGGCTTGTTTCTGCACTCGGAAGATAAGGAGAAGACGCCTGTTGTGGCTAGTGTGCAGTTGCAGATACTAAAGGGCAACGGCAATGGCAATCCCCACAACTTCGGACCTGGTAGCCATCGCTTCGTGGACAACCCGTCTTACGGCCACGAGATCTTCTGGCAGTACGGATTAGAGAAATTGAAGACCGACGGATTCGTAACGGAGGATGGAAAGGTGCGTCTTATGGTGAAACTGAAGATCCCTGACGAATACTTTGATTGGCGCAAAATCCTGGAAGCGGAAGAGGCGAAGATGCGAAAGGCGGCGGAGGAAAAGGGAGAGATGGCAATGAAGGCTCCGCGTCTGTACTCAGGAATCCTGTGCGTGGATCACTCGGCTGATCAAGGCTCGTTCACATTGAGGCCATAGGGCGGATTCATGTGCACTCCACCATGCTGAAACACGGGCAGTGACGAGCTATAGCATAGTAATGCTGTGTGTACGTACATAGTGTGTAGGTATGTTATGTACTCATCGACAAGGAAAATGTCCAGAACGCCTCATGTGATGGAGAAAATCAAATACGTTCGGTCACGGCTCATTCGAAAGCTTATGTCTACGATCCATAAGCGGCTAGAAACTCTTCGGATGATCTGATCTATCGATCGCTCGTTATGTACTAAATTTGGGCATAAGAATGATGTTTTGGGCATAAGAACGATTTTTTTTAAAAAAATCGGCGAGTATCCGCCACGCCCGAAAGCTCACTGGATAGCTAATGCGCGCAGAAACAGTGTTGTTTGATGCCAGGCGCGCAAAAGTGTTGCTAGATACAATCATGGACATGTAGAGTACCTGCAGCTGGCATAAATGTGAACGAGCCTTTCAGGTTTCTTGTGAAGCGCCGGAAGCGAAGGCTAGGAAGCTGGAGCGACCGGCGGCAGATCGAAAGCGCTTTCTCGACTACAAAATCATCACGAAGAAAGATCAGCACGTGATCTGGTGTCATCGCAATGTTCTCGGCACCAACAACGCCAAGTTCGCCACCATGTTCGACTCTGGTTTCGCGGAGGCTGAAAAGGATGAGCTGGCAGTGGAGAAGAATGATAGCGCCACCATGATGGAAGTCCTCCACTACATCTACTGCGATGAGATCTCGCCTCAGTTTCACAATCTCGATCTGGTAGCTGTGTTGGATGCGGCCACCTACCATCAGGTGTTTGGCTTGAAGCTGGAGTGCCATCGTCAACTGATCAGTCAGTTGGACTTGGACAACTGTGCTGACCTGCTCAAGTTGGCTGATCAATATCAGTTGAAGCTGCTCCAACACATGGCGATCAACATGGCGGCGGAGAAGATGGATACAGTTCTGAGTTCTAAAAAGTGGAAGGACGAGACGAAACAAGCCTTCGATCACCTCGTGTTCCAAGCCAATGAGAAATGGATGGAGTTGCTGCGCGGACACAAATAGTTCATAGGTGATACAGTAATATCACTGAATGTTAGCTGTTTAAGCCCCTTCGCAATCCCAGGCGTCCACCTGTTCGTAGCCACCCGGCAAACCCCGTCCGTAGACGTGGTTTGTTTTTCCACCCTGTCTACGGACGGGGTTTGCCCCCCCCCCCCCCCCCCCCCCTACGAATGGGGTTTGCCGGGTGGCTACGGACAGGCGGACGCCAGGGATTACGAAGGGGGTTAAAATGTCCTTCTGGATTTGAGGCCGTGGAAGTGCAGTGTAAATAAACATTTGCTTGCTGAACCTATATGGCTCATGTTGGCTTGCAGTTTGATCGCCTGCTTCGAATACTTTTGTGATACGGTACGGTATGTACTGTACCTACTACTACATATGTACAGCTTGTTTTGTTATGGTGCATGAGTTATAGCATGCTAAGACGGTTTGTTTAGTTCTATGTACTTATGTAGCGCGAACGAGCAGAAAATGTCTGCGGATGCGGCTTTCGGTGGCGAGGAATCGACAGTGCGCAAGTTCAAGTTTGTCTGGGAATGCGACACCGCTGGATTTGATCAGTTCCACCATGGACAAAGACTGGACAGTCCGCTGTTCGCCACAGTCTGCAGCAATATCAGCCTCTCTTGGCGTCTGCAGGTGCATCCGAGAGGAATGAAGAAAGTTGGAACTCATGGTGGAGAAGAGAATGGAGTTGAAGCCTTGGGTTTGTTTCTCATCGCAGAAGAGTTGAAGAGAGAAATTGAGGTGCAAGCAGCGCTTACCATCCTTCCGAGTCAAGGCAGGAGCAAGGACGAGGGACAGAAGAAAATCTCCGTTGGTCCGGTGAAGTTCTCTCCTTTGGGGAACAACGCATGGGGATGGTCCAAGTTTCTGCCTGGAGGCGTGGAAGAAGCGAGAGAAAAGGAATTTATCGACGACACTGGGCAGATGCGTATCAAGGCGCAGATGTGGATCGACGAAAAATGTTTTGATTGGCGAAGGCTATTTCATGAGCAGGAAGAGCAGACGCTGAGAAAGGAAGAGCACCAGATGGACGCGGTGAGATTGTTTGCAGATGTCGGCATAGTGACGTGGAGTGACCGGAATGGCGAAGAGAAATCTCAACTACTGAACATGAGCAGAGCGTTGAAAATGAAGATTTGGAGTAAGGGAAAGAAACAGACTCAGCAGGTTCCTCGCCCCCCTGAAGATCACAAGAAACTACTCGATTATAAAATCTTCACCGTGAAAGATAACAAAGTTCTCTGGTGTCATAAGGCGGTGCTGGGAATCAAGAACGCCAAATTCGCGTCTCTTTTCGAGTCTGAGCCGGCGAATGCGGAAAGGAAACAGGTGGAAGCGAACACCGATAGTCTGACAATGATGGAGGTGCTGCATTTTATCTACTGCGACAAGATCTCGCCTCTCTTCGAGCATTTGGATGTGGGGCAGCTGTTAGAGGCTGCCACCTATTACAGAGTGGATGGGCTGAAGTTGGAATGCCATCGCCAGCTAATCAGTGAGTTGGGTGTGGATAATTGTGCTCTGTCTCTGGAGTTGGCTCATCGTCATGGTTTGAAGTTATTGAAGCACATGGCGATCAATGTAGCAGCGGGCAGGGTGACATTGATGGGCTCTAGGGAATGGAAGGAACTATTGGAGCACAAGTTTGATGTGGATGTTTTCATGGCAGTGGAGAGAAGGATGAATGTGCATTGCTGATATTCTTGGAACTATCTTGTTGATTATTCATTGGTATGGTGTAGCTGGTTCATAATTACAGTATTTTTCGTATGCTTCAACTTTGCAGTGTCTGATGCCATTGTTGAGATGAGTTTCTTGCTGAAAGCTGATAAATGTTTCGTCGCTCTTTTGTTATATTGGAGTTGTGACAGACAAGCCTATTGCAATGGCCTGGAAATATTGTGGGCTCAAAAAAATAAAATGTTATATTATTCAAGTTGTGCGTAGTGTTGTTGATCGTAGTAGGACACGATCCGGGAGTGAAGGAAGATGTCGGTGCCTGCTGGCGACACTGCGATGATAGTGATGCGAGAGTTCCGCTTCACGTGGGAATGCGACACTGCGAAATTCAACACGTGCAAGTTCAACGAATTCATCGATAGCCCAATCTTCTCCACAGTCTACCTGAACGTCAGCTTCGACTGGCGTCTTCGTTTGTACCCGCATGGAATTCGCGCATCAAATGGCGAAGAATTCAAGGATTCTCTGGCCTTGTTTCTAAACGAAGAAAAGCTGGATCGTGCCATCATGGTGCAGTATTTCCTGTTCATTCACAAGCAAGGATTGCAGGAGAATAGGACTGCCACTCAGAACCAAGAATTCAAGCCGGGTGCCAATGGATGGGGCTGGCCGCAATTCCTGCGCAGAGGAATGGCAGAAGCGAAAGAGAAAGGCTATGTGAACGAGGCTGGAAAGCTGCGTTTATGTGTACAAATGCGAATCAGTGAAGACTGTTTCAGCTGGGAGAAGGCGATTCAAGCGGAAGAAAATAGACTGAAGATGGAGAGAGCAGGAAATCAGATGGACGCCAACCTGCTTTTCAGAGAAGTTTGCATGCTACCGTTGATGCCTGTGGAGAAGAGAAAGAGGAAAGGAGGACAAAAGCAGGTGAAGATGGAGGAGTTGAATACTGAAGAATGGATGGAGGAGATGAAACCGTCGAAGATTTCTCGCCCTGGTAGCGATCGAAAGAAGCTGCTGGATTACAAGATCGTCACCAAGAAAGATGGCAAGGTCATTTGGTGCCACAAGAATGTGCTGGGAATGAAGAATGAGAAATTTGCCGCCTTGTTTCAATCGGCTTCACCGGAAGCGAAGAAGAACGAAATTGAGGAGAAGAAGGCTGGCAGCCAGGCGATGATGGAAGTGCTGCGCTACATCTACTGCGACAAAGTCTCCCCTGGATTCCATCAACTGGATATGGGTGATATCCTGACCGCTGCCAGCCATTACATGGTTGATGGACTGAAGCTGGAGTGCCAGCGTCAGCTGATCAGTCAGTTGAAGGTGGAGAACTGCGCTCAGTTGCTGGAGTTGGCAGATGCGCACAAGTTGAAGCTGCTCAGGCAGATGGCGCTAAATCTGGCTGCGAGCCAACAGGCCGCCGTTATGAGCTCGAAAGAGTGGGTGGAGATGGACCACAAGTTCGATATGGATGTATTCGTGGCCAGTGAGAAGCGAGCAAATGTTCATGTGACCAATAGGGTCCTGTATTTGCAACAGGATGATGCTCGTCGGCGTCAGTTTCCGCAGATGCAGTACGATGGCTTTTACTTCTTTTGTCCGTTGAATTACTAGCAAACAGCGCCAACAGTATTATGTGCACGTTTACATTTTTACATGTACGTACGTATCATGATGTGAACATGAATTTAGCACTTGGCGTCGTTTCATTTTCCTTGTTCTGTGTTTGGTTCTGTTTCAAGCTTGTGGATACTAATAAAGCTTCTAGTGATTGTCGAATTCGTGTCACTTGATGAAGTTGCATATCACTGTTCATGTTCCATACTTTACCAAAGTAATGTAGTACATATACGTACGTTTGCAATATGTAACATCGTATGTTCTGACTCGACTCCCTTGACGTTTAAATTTTAGTATCACTTCTTCTCTTCTATTTCCGTTCAATAGGGTCCAAGAATTCTGGAAATGGCCTCACTGGAAAGGACTGTTTGGCATTCACCGCTTCAAGAGCGCCATTCATCGCCTCCAGTTTATCCAGATCTTCCTGGAAATACTGGTAAATGAATTCGTTTGATGTGTCCGCATAGAATATTTTGTCCATCGCCGGCTTGAGCTCAGTTTTGATGCGTCTCAGTGCCTGCAGCGGTTCTCGTACTTTCGGCGCAAGATGCTGCAAGTACCAAGTGCTGGTGAAGCCTAGCTTGATCGCAGTCCTAGAGAGCCAGCCGTAGTATTCGTAGGTTGCGTACAACGTCTTCTCAAGCTTCTGCTCTTGAGTGAAATGAATGGCTTGGATCAGTTCGTAGACTGTAGCGCCAGGGAATTTGCATTGGCTGACGACGGGAAGCTGGGGCTCCATTCGACAGTTGAAGGCCTCTTGGAGATATTTATAGTCCTCGGTGCCATTGACGATGAGGAGATTGTAGGCGAGACTAGGAAATCCCACTGGCAACAGTTCGCACAGCACAGCCATATGGTCGAACCGCGACCAGCCAGTGAGAATGAGGCCTCGGAATTGGCGAAATCCGTGTTTGTAGGCGTTGTTCATCACCTGCATCCAAGCGCGATGGTTGGCGATGTAGTGATTGGGATTGGACCAGAATCGACTTGGTCCGTCCGCACCTTTAAAAGCGCTCGCACCCCATATGTAGGGAAAGCCCTGGAAAAAGTTGCATAGTGTGATCATTCTGCGGCCGTATGTACGTACGTTGTACTGCATGGAAACATTTGCCTTCAGGCTGTGAAAACCTTACCGAAAGTCTGTCCCATATTCTTGGTGGCAAATAGTGATTGAGATCCTCGGCGTAATTCCAAACCACTGGTTCGACCAGTTGCGTCATTTGGAACATGCGCAAATCTCGAGGATTGGCGTTTGCGAACATGTCATGCCACGCGAGAACGCGTGTACCGTGCTTTTCCCTCAGGTAGTTGGCCACCCTGGCGATTTGCCACAGGATTAGTCTTTGTCTTCCCCCGACTTGGCGCATCAGTTCGCTGCTTTCTGAACATGTGCCCACTTGAAACACTTCATCAGCTCCTATGTGAAAGAATGGTATCACGTGACCAGTATGCTGTTTATGAGCTGCCGCGACTTGATCCAGTAGCTGCGTAATGATTGACCAGCTTTCGTTTTTTCCGAAGCATATCACTTGTGGATTGGAGGGAATATCGCGAAGATGGGCAAACTCCTTCACTTTCAGCAGCCATTCGAGATGGGCCAGAGTTTGTACCAGTGGTATTACCTCCAATCCCGCATCAGTGGCACCTTTCAGCAGCTGACCAAGTTCCACCTCAGTGTAACTTTGCAAATGTTTGGCAGGTAGCAATGCTCCGGTATAGGGGAACATGTCTTCCCATTCCAGTAGAACGCTGGTTCCACCCAGTTGTTTGATTATGGGGAACAATTGAAGAAAATACTCCACTCTTGGAGGAGCTCCCTTCAAGTCGAAGTGCACCACTTTTCTGATGGGCAGAAAACTGCCTGTGGTGCCATCAGTAGTCTTCTTCAGCTGAGGGTAAACGACGGAGTCGAGATGGTTGAGTTCACTACCATCCAGCGGCTTCACTGTTGTTGCTGCAGTTGGAGTTGCATCTTTTGCAGGTGCTGCAGGTTGTAATGGCTGTTGCTCGTTGTGTGGAAACGGTAGCCTCAAGATTTCTTCGCCTATCAATTTGCTGTCATGCTCTAAGTTTACAGGTGGCTGCGCAGGGGGCTTATTTTCCGATGGTTGCTGTTGTTGTCCAGCTGGCGCTGCTTTGTTGGGCTCCAGGCCATTCCCTGACAGCTTCCCGATTGCTTTTTCTCCAACGCTCTGAAGCTCCCGTTTTTGGACTTTTACTGGTGGACTAAATGACGATTCCAGGGATGCAAATGGCTTTACAGGCCCGTCTGAACCTCTAGGATTTTTTTTGTCATGCCCTGCGACTTCTGGCGATTCTGCGAGCCCCTCATCGCTCGTCCTGGTTGCGATGGATATCAGCAGGTTGACTGCGCAGTATGCCAGGGCTACGTACATCATCCAGAGTAAAATTCTTTCTGGATGACATCGCGGCATACTGTGTGTCTTCAATGGATTGAATGAAGGGCAGTGGCCATTCGGTTAGTCAGCAGTAGTGAGTATGCCGCAAAAGCGAGGGTCTTTGTGGTGGCTATTGATATTGACTGGCAGACTCACTTGCCCTACCACTGCCCGTACTGATGTGGCAGTCAGTTGACGCATTTTTCCATCTGCTGTAGTTGGTATAGGTGAGAAAACGGAACAATGATGAGAGTAACCTCGACGCGCATTCAAACTTCGGGGATGACTTGCCGTATTGATCCCGAAAATTTCGTGTAATTTCTTCACCGCTAAGTATCGACTTGCCGCATTATTGGTACGTTTGTGATGCTATTGTTGTTTGGTGACACGTCGACATAGCATTAGCAAGCAAGTGCTTGCACTCGCACCTGAACCACAATACTGCCAGATTTCTACTTGAGCTCATGACAACTAGTTTGAAAACAAAACTATGCATAGTAGTCAGTGCTGCAGTTGTGCAGTACATAGGACGATAGTCGCGCATATTCGTGATCACACAGGTAATGCTAGCAGTACAATGCGAACGTATTTAGCGAATATTTTGCAGGTGGGGCTATAAAGCTGGTTGGTAGTGATATGACATTATGTGCGGTTGGACTGGAGTGTGTGTATGCGCTTTGCTGCTCATTTGGCATGCCATTATTCTTTCTGCTGCATAACAATAATTATTCTGGTGCGTGCTTGGCGGCCGCAAGTGGATAAAGTCGTTCAAGCCATCACGACTAAGCTACTACAGCTTAGTGTACCTTAGATGGCTTCTGCTCCCTATGCAGTGGTAGGTACGTAGATATTGCCCATTGTGAGAGGAGCGAAGGAATATTGAGTCGGCAGCACTGCATTACGTGGGTACTCCAGAGTCAGAGTGAACACTGAGCAATGGGCAAGGCCATGGTCAGGCCACTAATTTTTTTCCAGAATGACTACATTATTGGGTGAATATATGCGTTTACTTTACAGCATTTCCAATACCACTCCACACTTTATGTATACAAGCAACGGTGCACTTGTCATAGTAGTCTGTCTGTACATGGAAGAGCACCTGGGCCTGAGTTTGTTCGGTTATACATATATCAATAACTGACATGTAATACGTACATGGGTTTACACGATTCATTATTAGGTACGTATAAATCTCTAAAGAATAGTATTATTGTTCAATTCAGAGTGCGTTGAGAAGCAGTGCAGCGAGAGCCAACGTCAAGAGGATGGAAACGGCAGCAATGTTGACACCTGCAGCTCTGCTGTAGTCTGAATTGTGACAGAGTTGCCACTTGCCGTTCTCTGTAATCTTGTGTTGGCATACGCCGTCTTTGCATTTCTTGTACCAGGCCACATCCATCACTGGAGGACACCACTCCGCACATTTGGGGTGATCATCCATGTCTTTGTCACAGTCTATGCAGAAGGCGCGTCGTCGATTACAATACGAACGTATACTACGTACACGTGAACATACAATATGTTAGCATAGGCAGGGTAGCCATTTTTAAAAATAGGGGGAAGTGGGACACCAAGTTGTGCTGTCGGCTCTTTTCGCCGTCGTGACGAAAATGGCTTAGGTAGATACAGTACAGTCAAGGCGTCATGCAATGCAGTAGCCGACCCAGTTGTATTGGTGTCAAAATCGCTCAGCATGAATGTGTGTACTGTACGTAAAACCCCACCCCACCACAAACCCGCATGTAACTCTGGAACCACACGTTAGATTTTCATGCGGTTTATTGTATCTAGCAGGCAAGGCTTCAACTTAGATGTGTAAAAAATTTCAACTATTTTCTCCACATACTTCGGAAGTTGCGACGGTTTGAATCTCGAAGCTCAAAATCGACGTTTTTCTTCAGCATGGAGAAAAATTTCGGTCTTAATTATTCAAGATACCCTTTTCCATGCGTTTGCTATGGTGGCACTGGGGATAATGCATGAGATACACATTTCCTAGCATTTTGGGACCTCTTTTTTCATTACGAGAGTAATTTTATACTACCAGTTATACTACCAGTTCGAAAAACCCTCGTTTTTGACCGCCGGAGAAAGAAGGAGTTGAGCACCTTCCAGTGGACCTGCGAAGCTAAAATTTTGTACACATCTAGAAGTTGAAGCCTTGGCTACTAAAGTAAGACCAGAGTTCTTGGGACCCACGTATTATTTATCTCGAGAACTACGCGACGTAGAGCAAAGCGGTCAAAACTCCACGGATAACTTTAGCTCGCCTCTCCAATAAAAAAACCGTTTGATTCTATCTGCTCTCAGTGTCGAGATCTCGCCGATTTCCTTCAGCACTGAAATCGTGTCACCATTTGGCAGACGCTAAACCACGCAAACCACGACACCCCACGACCCTGTACGCCCGATGCCCATTTTTATTGTTTTCATCATGTATGCATATTTGTACCACTTTTGATTTTTCGGGCCTTTGCGAGGTTTAGAATTGCCCAATGGTCCACGCCCAATTTGCCGATTTTAGTACTGAAGGAAATCGGCGAGATCTCGACACTGAAAGCAGATAGAATCAAACGGTTTTTTTATTGGAGAGGCGAGCTAAAGTTATCCGTAGAATTTTGACCGCTTTGCTCTACGTCGCGTAGTTCTCGAGATAAATAATACGTGGGTCCCAAGAACTCTGGTCTTACTATAAATGCAACAAACCGCATG
The DNA here is from genome assembly GCA_030247985.1 of Epsilonema sp. ZAB3_2. Lineage (NCBI taxonomy): Eukaryota > Metazoa > Nematoda > Chromadorea > Desmodorida > Epsilonematidae > Epsilonema > Epsilonema sp. ZAB3_2. The sequence continues at coordinate 49,980 of JASAMW010006297.1, forward strand.
AACATTTAACGTGTGGTTCCAGAGTTACATGCACGGAAAAGTGTTCGGTTTATTATGAGACACCCTGTATGTACATACAGTAGTGTACTCTGTTTTTAGTTATACAAAATTCGGGTAGTAAAGTAACCTACCAATTCTTGTGAAACACTCGTCCTTCTTTATGCATTTGGCTTCCTTGTCATCGTATTCGAGAACGTATCCGCTTTGACAGAAGCAGCCGCTTACACAATTCGTCGTGCACACTTGATTCGGCGGGGTCGAGCAGTGTTCCGGACACGACGAACCACAATCATCCCACTCTTTGTCAGCAGGGCAAGTTCCTAACAATTCAAATAATCCTCGTCGTCACATGTAATTGTAGTGGGTAGTACGGGTGCTTAAGTATTGTATGTATTTAGTAGCCTACATCGAGCATCTTATTGCTTGTTGGATTACCTTTCTGGCCATTCACAAGTACTGTTGGACAGTAGGCTAATAAGGCGAGTACAATATAAGTCTTCATTGCATGAATCCTTTGGTCGTTGTGATGGGGCGTTAGCTGATGATGATGATGATGACGCTCTTCGTTCTGTATTTGTGTCACGCAGGTTGCGTGATGACGCCAGATGTAGCGGTGGTTCTCTCGAATTTATTGTTTGCCGTTGTTGCTATTCGCGGCACGAATAAATATCTGAAACGGTCGTGTCTATTTACAGCGGATATGAAATCATACGCCGCCTGTATTCGGTCTGCTATAGTGCGATGCGGGCGATTCCTATTGACGTAGTTGTTAGTTGTAAGTACGAATAGTAAGTACACAGTAGCTGCAACCGCCCTTCGCGCCTAATGCGTCGGATTGCTCGTGGCTGAATTTTTGATTTTGATTTTAGTTTGCGTTGCGGACGTGATGCGAATGTTAGGTATAGTTGAGGTTGGGCGGCTGGTTTTGCGACGGGCTCCTCCCATTGTGAGTCGACGATGGCATTGTGCGAGATGTATACCTAAAGTATGATGTTTGTTGGTGGAGTCGGAGTATGGAGTGGGTGGCTGTAACGCGTGCAGCAGGAAGGTGGGCGCTTTCATCCAGTGCTGCAGCAAATCTACCGACGATGCTCAAGCAAACCAGTTTGCTTCGCTGCTAATGCGCGTATCTGTCGCCCATCTCTGAGGCAGTTAAGCCGTCATCGTACATAGTAGCAAGCAACGTAGATGAAGATGGGCATATTTGCGACGATTGCCGTTACAGGCTACTCTGTGTAGCTATTGACATGTACAGTATACGTACATAACCTTGAATAGGTAATACCTTGAATTGAAATTAGCCCTTCCAACGTTTTCTTGACAAACATATGTACGTACACATCTGGCTACCAAAAAAGAATGCGAGCAACTATGCCCACCAGGTCAGGTACCAATACGTATGTACTGTACGTATGTTTATTGCACTAGATCATATCACAGCACACTCTACAGCAGCACGAGCTACACAGGCATTGCCACTAGACATCTTTGGTGACATCTTGGTTCAAAGCTCTTCCCTTCGCTGAATGAAGCCAAATTCCTCCACAGGCCACATGCAGTCACAACCTGCAATTGAATCAAACTGTCTGTACTGTTCTTTGTTGCATCTTGTATGGGCATGAATACGAGTATGTGACATGACAGTAATATAGACAGAATCCTCATGTTGTATCAGTATTATTTCACTCCTCAATCCTTACCACTGGGAACCTGTATGCTGAAAGGTTGCCAGCAATGGGTCCCGGCTTTTCTTCGACTGAAATGTCTCGTCGTATACGTTTGGACACAATGCAACAAGTCGAAGCCGCATTTCTGAAATAGGAAACGACTTTTATGAGTTCTTGATAATGAACGGTGAGCCGTAGCGAATAATTCTGATTAGCGCGCAACAGAAGAGAAGAGGATGCTGGAGCCCGAAGGCATTGACGCCTTTCTGTTGCGCTTTTGTCGTTCCGTGCCGGCCATCGATCAGCAGAAAATGGGGCTGGGGCTGGGCCCTCTTGTTTTTCCCCGGATGTGAAATAAACATTATGACGCCTTGAAAAGCGCCAGGGGAAATGGAACGCCAATTATGCAACCAATAATAATAATCGCCTGCGAACTGAGAGTCGCTTACTCATGTCAAAAGTTTGTAGCTTTTCCTGAGATACAAAAACAGCAGGCACTCCCCCCCCCCCCCCCCCCCCCCGAGTGGTATGTACACACGTACGTAGGCGTTGAACCGATATGTACCCTACGTACATACATATGTACGAGCTAAAAGCAATATTTTTTGGGCTTTAGTTCCTGTACGGGCACGGAGCTCAGAATGATACAGGATTTGATGTTATGAATAGCACTACATAGAAGACACAAGTACGTATACACCTACAGTATAGTATGTACAGTACATACCTGGATGGATATTATTTCTGTACCTGAATCGGCGCTACGGCATTTGAGCTGATGTGTGGCCTTTTTTGACATCGTTTCTCGCCGTAGAAGGGCGGATTGAATTCCTCGTGCCGCGTGTTCAAATGAATTGTGTTCGAGGTTGTGGCGCAAAGTTGCTGATACTTTCTGCGATAACGTCCACTATTTCTCGAAGCAGCTGCTGCATGGTGCAGTCTCGTGTCGCCGTAAGAGTGTCTCCCGCTGTTTCCCTCTATTTGCTTCTTTTGGTTCATTTGCGAAGGCGCTTTTTCTGATTTCATATGGCCACTGCCATTTGACGGCAGATAAGCTGATGATGAAGAAGCGCCGGTTTGTGTTTGTCGCCTGCTGTTGCTAGTAGGATTACGGTAGCTGGTGGCTGCTGTTCGTTGCATCTTTGGTCGACCGTCGGCTGACAATACCAATAGTGTAACCACGCCAAACGTTGTCACCCAAGCGAGCTGGGACAAGGGCAGCATGGCATCATCTTGTCATGTGGCATCATTGAAGCAGAAAAGGTTGTGCGATAAAGGCAACAAACAAAGCCCCTGTCCTTATTGAGATTTTCTTTCTTAGTACAAATGACAGACCAGGAAATGCCTTCGCGTTCGAAGAAATTGCGTGATGCGGATTGGGCACACTGGGACCAATTTGTGCACTTCGATCTGATGGGTCTGACAGTGAATGGAAATATTTGAGCTATTATCGGGTACTATGTACTTTCGCTCGTAAATAGCGAGTCGTCGTGCCTTCTCTATGCTTAGATGCTTAGCTACGGCTAATGGAGTGAGTGAGACGATGAAGCGCGCCGGGCTTTGACCTGAGGCTGGCTGAGAAGCTGTCAAACACCCGCCAACGCAAACGCAAGCAAGCCTCCTCTCTTCTCCTCCCCTCCCTCCTCTGATAAAATTGACTGAGCACACCTGGTAGCGCGTTGGAATGCAGGCTAAGGCTATCTGTTGACTGGCGGCGCCATAAGCTAAGCTAAGCACCCGTAAGCTGATACCAGGAGTCAATACGAAACACCGACATGGAATGTCGTAACTCGACTCCATGCCGCAATGTGCCGTGCGTGTAAAAAATTTCCCAGACATTCGAAGCAGGGGAGGAGCATGCAGCGCACTACCGACAGTAATAGCTAATGAGTCATTTCTATGTAGCCTGTGTATGTCACTGGGTGCAGTTCATGGGCTAGGGGGTGTCATCGCTAGGAAAAGAATTCATTTTGGTGAGAAAAACGATGAGGTATTATCTGCAGCGTTAGCATCACCGATTTCGGAGTAGTGAGTGGAGATGCCATCTATTACCGTATTTACCTGTGCATAGCCCCCCCCCCCCCCTATGCATAGCCCCCCCCCTATGCATAGCCCCATATTGGCAAAACATAAAAAATGACCCATGCATAGCCCCCCCCCCCCCCTATGCATAGCCCCATATGTACTGTTCAGTACTGTACAGTACCTGAACTTACCTACATAAGCTGGTCATAAGCTACCCATAGCCACTCCCACACCAACCTAAGATACCTATAAGACTGCTTGGGGGTGTATTGTACTAGAATAACCCTGTTTTGACCTCAATTATGCCCTAAAACACGTGTTTGGACCAAAAAAGTATGCCTCTGCGCACCTCTGAAAAACATAAAAAATGTCCCATGCATAGCCCCCCCCCCCCCCCCCCCCCCTATGCATTGCCCCATATAGGACCTCTCAATTTTTGCATAGCCCCATGGGGCTATGCACAGGTAAATACGGTATTTGTTATCTACGGAACCGAACGAAAATCTGGCGACAATCATGGTGATAACATTCGAAATAAGGATGCGTGATATGATTCGATAGTATGAGAAGCACTGGAAGCATCCTCTCTTCGCCGCCGTTGGCGGTAATGGAGGAAAATGAGCTGGTGAAACCAACTGATTTCAGCATGGGATTGGGCGGAGGACATCGCGTATTACTGAGTGAAAATCGGGGTGATACGGTCACCGGTCTATGCACCAGTCCCGACTTTTCAAGAGTTGCGGTGGCTGGACGAAATGGTACACAGACGATGCACGCATCTTGTAAAAATGATGGTAATCACGTATTTACAATGCTGCAATGCAGTTGCTAGTGCTACACATGTATGTCCATATGGTAGATACGTAGTAAAGGGACGCATCTCTAGAATGTAAACTGAATGACGCTGTTTGTTATTGCAGTGTTCAAAATCTTCGGAATTGAAGCTGGTTGCTTCGTGGAGAAGTATAATCTGAAGGTGAACAAGCAGAACACCCTGCATTATTCTTCTCTAGACGTGGCCTGGAGTCCCATTGAAGGTTTGTACACACGCCTCTAGGTATGTACATATATGTATGTACCATGCATAGAGCCTATGTACCATATGTCTGCTATGTCCATCGAATGTACAGTACATATGATTTTTTTTCAGATCAACTGATTGCTAGTTCCACGTCTTCAGGAACTGTTGTCCTCTTTCGCCTGGACAAACAGCACTCCAAAAGCAAAATATGTACGGCGATTTATTCGTATACAATATGTCGTCATCAATCTCCTTGTGTTGCCTGTCTATTTTAGCTCAGATCTATGAGCGCATTCACAAACGCGCCATACCCACCATTTGCTTTCACAAGACAGAGGCATCGTATCTGTTGAGTGGATCGCAAGATGGCTCTTTAAAACTGATCGACATACGAAAGGAGAAGGAAGCAGCCGCCGTCTTTCATTGGTTCATACACCACCTACTCTATGTGTTATTTCTACAGAAGCTCCGTTTTTAAGCACCGCTCTATTCTCTCCACTAAGAGTTTTCTTGGCCTTTGCCCTTGCTGCGAAATAGACCTAGTAGTCCTAACTGTGGACTTCTGCCGCCTTCAGTACTATGTAGGTCCTTGTCCGGCGTAAAATAAAATTACGAGTATATTTACAGAAAAAGACTCGTAATTTTATTTTTGCGCCGGACCAGGACCTAGTAGTTACTGCAGTTAGGACGAGGTCTAACACTTACCGCACCAAGCCGTCATTGTTGTCAACAAGTCGCCGAACTGTTGTCGGTTTATTCTCCGTTTGTTGACAACGAATATTATGGGAATTGTCGGTTGTCATTTTTGTATTTTTATTTTTTTCGCAGCACGGGCAAAGGCGCAAAGGACACTCGTTGGACGGACCGTGCATGTGATGTGATGTGTGCTGTTTTTTGTTAGTCCGGGCAACGTGGATCCAATTCGCGACGTGGTGTTCAGTCCGCATAATCTGCACTTGTTCGTGGCGGTGGACGACGGGGGCAACGTGAGATTCTGGGATATTCGCTACTCCCAGAAACCCATATCCATGTTCAAGGCGCACGCCGGACCCGTTTACTCAGTGGATTTTCACCCCACGGCTCGCACTTGGATGGCTACTGCTGGAAGGGATAGTCTCATCAAGTATTTACCAATGCGCATTTCTTTGTACTGCAAGCTACGTATGTACGGTACAGTACTCGATTGAATAGTTGTTGGAAGCGTTATCAAATTGCCGAGAAGAGTACCTGGTAGTCCGAATTGCATGTACCTGCGTGCATACGTATGCGTATGCCATGCCATATAACGATTATGCATTCTGTTGTTGCGTCAGGAACTGGGACTGTGGGCAGATAATCAATACGGGTAAAACAGGGGAGCCTCCGTTGGTGGAGCACATGATAACGACGACGTCATCGGTGAGTTTGGTTCGATGGCGCCCGGAGAGAGAATGGCAGTTGGCCAGCTCATCCCATCTCTCCGACCCCTACGTGCACATCTGGGACGTGCGACGTCCCTACATCCCTTTCGCCTCCTTCGAGTACAAGGATACCGTATCTGGTGAGGCTCTTACTAGGGGAAAACAGAATAAGGGTACAGCAATTTGGTTCCAGCTGGAGGAAGAAGAATTATTGGGACATTTTGTTTGGATGCAGGTTTATGCTGGATGAACGATCCTCACTCCTTCCTGACGTGCGGTCGTGATATGTACCTGACGCAGAACTTCTTCAAGGACGCGCAAAGACTGACGGAACACGCCAGTCCCATCAGTCTGGCCATCTCTGCTCAGGGAGACATCGCGTGGACTGGTGGGTGAGCTCCTGCGTGCATGCACTGCCTCTTGCACAAATGTAGGGTACTGTGGGGTAAACCAGAACGCGGGGTAAACCGGACACCTCAGCTTTTCTTAACTTGCCGCTTCAACAAATGATGAACGTTCCAGGAATCGATTGGTAGAAAACTTGTCTCAATAGGTTGTATGGTTGCTGAAATACACTAAGTGTCCGGGTTTACCCCGTGTCCGGGTTCACGCCGCAGTACCCTACTTACGTAATGCGCTGTTGATGCGCGGGGAATTTAGTGAGTAAGAATCTGGATGCGGAGAGCCAGTGGAAGAAGGGTGACACTGGGAGCGAATCGCGAAACATCATCACTGCGACAACGCGGAAGCTGCAGCCTTACTTCAGCAGTCGACGCTCGAAACACGACGAATGGGGCACGACGCACGAGTGCAACTTCTTCATGTATCTGCACTCGGACGAAACTTACGATGTAAGCGAGTTGGTAGACTTATTGGAAGACTTTAGAACTTGTTATGGACAACATGAGTAGACTATTGTAAATCGTATGCCGCGCAAGTGCAGCTCTTCACGATGCACATTTTTGAAGGGCTTTTCCATGGAACGCTTCAGCGAAGCAGCTAAGAGCTACCGGCTGGCTGGTGACAAGTTTTCAGCGCTTTGCGAACATAACGCGGCTGTGGCAACGAGACTCAGGCAGGCTCATGTAAGACATCGCTGCACCATATTTGTTCAGCTCTGTAGATACTTGTATGTCGTTCCCATCATGATGTACCTACCATCTCCATGGTGCATTGAACAGGCTGCGGCGACATGGCGAATGTTGCGCTACATGTACGACTGTCCGAAGACGGATGCGAAGTCTCGGCACGCGACGGAGGTGGAGAAGAAGTCGGGGGGAGGAGGAGGAGGAGGAGGAGGGGACAGCACGGGAGGAGGGACGACGTCCGGCGTCACGTGGGCTGCGGCGCCGACGGAGGAAGCAGAAGAAGAGCACACGGAGGAGGAGTCCACCAAGAGCGCCACCCAGATGAGCGCCATCCACTCAGACTTCTTCTTCGGCAGCGCCGAACACAACTCAAAGGACATGCAGGACTTCGAGGACCACACTGGGTAGGCAGGAGAAGGCGATTATTTGCTATGCAGTTTGTACACACGTCACGTACATGCATAGCATGCGATGCACAGGCATACTGGGGCATGTGCGTACGTACATACAGCTTGCTTTGTGGAGGCATGCATGCGTCAGGGCAGGAGTGTACGTACGTATGTATGGTATCTGGATGCCGCTTTTTGCTATCGATAATGCATCTTTCTTAAGTTACGTAAAGGCAGAAAGGTGCTCGACGGCATATTGTGAGCGGTACCTGCTGTCCAGTTTACTGTGCTCCACTTTCTTGCTATTTGCGTAAAAGTGAGCAGGAACATTCTGCATCCTACCTCATTGTATGCGTGACATTTATTGTATGCAGAGACAACGGTGAAGACAGTTGGAATCTGCCTTCTGACCCCCTGGAATTGAGTAACTCCTCCTACTACTACGACAGCAGTACGCATCACCAGCAACGCAATGGACTCAGAGACTCGGAGGAGCATCCCTTTTCTCCGCTCGCCTCCTCTTCACTGGAGGATACCAGCAGCCGCAGTGAGACGAAGGCAAAAGAGAGCTCCTTCTCCTCGTCCCTTCAACAGCTGCCTCTGCTCAGGCTGACGAAACCGCAGTGCCTGGAAAAACCGCTCCTGGATCCTACGCATATGGTGGCAAAAATGCTGGCGTATTTCGCGGAAGCGGTGAGCTTTGATGTTTATGTCCATATCCCTCTCGGTGTCATATTATCCATATATGGACTATGGGTGTTTTGTTATCATGAAACCAGCTTTTTTTTGTTCTAGTGAAAAAAACTTTTTGTTATCATTTTACTCAGAAAAAGTTATAAAGTTTCCAACATTGTTTGCGTCAAAAAGTGGTGATTATGTCATCAAATTTACAGGTGAAAAACAGCGTGATAGCATGGTATAAGATATCACGCTTTTTGCCATCACGAAATGTCCTCATTTGACGGTACTTGATATTTGGCTTCAGGAAAGTTATCACACATGTGTTTGTGACCAAGCTTGTGCTTGAATTACGATAGTCATTAATTCGCAGGTATTACAACAAAGTAAATTAAGTTCAGTCAAGACTACATAAGGAAAGAGAGACTATGCCAGCTAGTGTTGGCTTTGTGTTTTATGCTACAGCCGTTTTGGTCCCAATCAGGGGCCCCCGGGACCCATAGGAAATGCATGCAGCAAAGGTAGAGATGTCTTTCTTTTCGTTTTCTTTCCTTTTTTTCAGGCCCCCGATCGAGGGCCCTGGGCCCCCAATCGGGGGCCCCTATCTCTATTTTACATCGATCTACGGGGGCCCCCGATCTGGGACAAAAACGGCCGTAGCATGGAACATGAAGCCAGTACGAGCTGGCATAGTCCGTCTCTCCCCTTATGTAGTATTCACCATATGCAATAAGAGCAGTGCTTGGTCGCGAGGTGACCCCTCTGAATTAACCTTGATTTTCAGTGCAACTTTTGATTGGTAGTCGACGCGAAGGTCAGCGCGGAAAGAAACAAACGAGCAAGAAAGACGACCGCGCCGACCTTCGCGTCGACTACTGATCAAAAGTTGCACTGAAAATCCAGGTTAATTCAGAGGGGTCACCTCGCGACCAAGCACTGGCTCTTATTGCATAGTGGATAGGTTGTAGAGATGTAACAGGGCGACATTTTTCAAAGTGCCGGAGCCGGATCTAAAAAATCGCCCTGGCTGGAGCCGGAGCCGGAGCTGGAGTCGGATCCAAAATATGCCGGGATTTACTGGAGCCGGAGCCGGAGCCGGGGTCCCTGTTACATCTCTACTAGGTTGGACAATGGGTGTTTTGTTATCGTGAAATCAAGTTTTTTTTGTTCTAGCGGAAAAAGTTTTTGTTATCATTTTTCTGAGAAAAAGTTATACAGTTTCCAACATTTTTCGGGTCAAAAAGTGGTGAATATGTCATCAAAAAACAGGTAAAAAACAGCGTGATAACATCGTATAAGTTATCAGGCTTTTTGTCATCACATGTACTCATTTGGCGGTACTTGATATCTGGCTTCGGAAAAGTTATCACGAATGTGTTTTCAGGCAAGCTTGTGCTTGAGTTACGGTAGTTATTGATTCACAGGTAGTACAGCAAACTGAAATAAAGATAAGTAAATCAAGAAAACTCTTTTTGAGGAGAAGGAATGGGAATGGGGGGAGAAGGAGAAGATGGAGGGGGAAGAAGGCAGAGGAAGAGGAGGGAGAAGAGGAAGAGAGCTTGCGAAGAAGAACATTGTGCCTGAGTACCTGAAGAAGGATAGTGGAAAGTTAAAAATAAAAACGTGGTAAAAAAACTACTTGTGTAGCCTTAAATGTTGATTGTTTCTTTGTATTTCTTTGTGTTGTTGCATTGCGTAGCATTCAACACATGTGTTTCTTTGTGTAAAACTTGTTACGCCTCATACGTATTGCAAGCTTTCCACTTCATCTCAGAATAATAGTTCAATCATGATAACTTTGTGGTCTCATTCTGTCATCACCAAGCAAAAAAGCACCATTTATTACACGATAACAAATCACGAAAATTAACATGAAACGCAATCTCAGTACAAGCCCGCTATGACAAAAATGGAAAAGTTATCATTTTTTGTTATCACAAAGAAGTTAGCATGAATTTTTGTTAGCATGAAACAAAAATTTCAAAATACAGTAGTAACTCATGATAACATAATTTTTCATGCGGACAAAAAAGGCCTCTGTGCAGGCAGTTCAATAGAAAACTTGAGGACAAAAATACCTAATTTTCGGGAAAAGTTATCATGGAAATTGACCCCCATTTTTGACAAAAAAAATAACAAAAAATCTGTTTCATGATAAAAACATACGAGTACAAATATAACAAAATTTCTAAATCACTACAACTTTTTTTGCGAAATTTGATAACAAAAAATCTTTGACACCGAGAGGGATATACATGTACTGTACGTTAGGTACAGTATGTACACAACACTACAGTACGTACAATATAGTGCCACGCCACTCATTTACATTCGTATGTACAGTGGAGAGTGGAGAGCGAGATTGAAAAGTAGCCTACCCGTACTACATACATACGTTCGTAGCATAATCAAGGGGCATTGCAGGGTGATATTCAGATGACTGTAACGGTTCTTTTGGTGCTCGGAGAACGCGGAAAACAACTACCAATCGATGTAGGCGTGATGGAAAATTGGTACCTGGCGTACCTTGGTGAGTTCCCCATATGCTAGTTGAACGCTATTTTTGGTTTCGCTTACTTTACTACGTGTTTAAATTTCTGAAGGCTTGCGACTGTTGCCGTATACCATCTGTTTCAGATCTACTGGACATGTACGAGTTGTGGGTGGTGAGTGGTCGGGTGATCAACCACGCCCCTTTGCCCGCCATCAGTTCCTTGGGCGATGTGGGCACTGATGTCATTTTGGGATGCGGTCGCTGTGAAAAGGTACTCTATGCAATGCACGCACCTACAAATGCTATCACGTAGTGCTGGCTAACCCTGCCACCTTTTGTAAGGAGAGTTTTGCAGCCGGTTTACGCCAGTCCACACTTCACACTTGCTTGAATTTGTTTTGTGTACGGTGAGATGGTATGATTGCGCAGGTAACGGGTCGAGTTGGTTGGCGTTGCGAGCGGTGTCGGCGTCTGACCCCTGGTTGCAGCGTGTGTCAGGCGTCAGTGCGCAGTCTGTGGACTTGGTGCAATGGCTGTGGACACGGCGGTCATTTGCACCACATGAGAGACTGGTTCAGCAAGCAGCAACGATGTCCGGCTTTCGGCTGTAAGCACAAGTGTGAATTGGATAATCCAGCAGTCACGTGACCACTGTTTCCGACCTTTCGATCGCATAATGCAGACGCAGAGTGTGTGTGTTTCGTGATACCAAAGCAGCCAACTGTCGTACTGTAGGCTACATACACGTGTGTGATACTACAAGTTGGTTATCTACGTACTGTACGTACCTATATTGCAAAGTGTCAAAAGATCTTTGCTCAAATCGGCTATTATACATTATGTTACAAAGAGAAAATACATGATGCTGGCCAAGTAGTCAATTTGAATTAGCGAAGGAAAGATAAATGATGGAACACAATAGGAATGAAGATATGAATGATAGTTTCATAAGCGTTAAGGGGCTAACGGCTAAACGTAATCTTTATGCATGTAAAGTACGTATATCATCAAAGGCCAAGAAAAATGCTTGGCGAAACGAAACCACAGAAGACATTACCTAATAAATGAGGGGTAGGCCTAAGTGTCACATAAAAATGCACAGGTAAAATCCTGGCCCCTCTAGTGCTGTGCTACAATAACAATTACATTCCGAAATACAATTGAATACAGTACGAATAATAAAGAGCAAAGAATTGCCACGTTCACTTCACGCATGAGAAAGTAAGGCCAACGAATCTGACATCAACAATGTGTAATGTATAGCTTTAGGCGCAGGTACTCCTTTTACCTAAACGCACAGCTCTTCATCACTGGTATAAACAGCACAACACCTACACTGTACCTCCCCCTCGCTCCCTGTTCATTTGCGCCTGTCAAAAGCAAAACATGAGCGAAATAGTAAACACAATAAAAACAGGAACAACCAATTTCACTCATCATTGTGTAGCCTACGTGAAAACAGTGCTCAGCAAATCCATCAATCAACGCGCATTAGCGCACATTGCAGCTCCAGCTGACACACAAAACAGCAACATGCCAGAAAAGAAACGCATTACAACGTGGGTTCCGCTCTCAGCTTATTGTAAACATCATACTTATCGCGAAACCCGCCGGTATTCATCGCATAAAAAAAGGTAAGAGGAAAGCGTATTAAGCGATACCTACAATGATAAGCTGGAAAGCAACAGACTGGAAAGTTTCATTCAGTAGTTCTGTTACAACATTGACTGTTTCAGAATTTAGCTTTCACTTCAGCAATACAAAGCACAAACAAAAACAGACAGAGGCAATAGGGAAGTGTCTCAGAAGATGGTACACCTTTTTCTCCACCCACGCTTCTTCTTGGGCTTGGGCTCCTGTTGTCCAGTGCCTCCGTTTTGCTCCTGTTTCCTACTCTTTATCTCTCTCATCAGGTCATAAAATACCTTCAACAGGGTGTGGTGGTAACATTTGATATATAGGTACTTCATTCATTATTCCAGAAGAACGGCTTTCTTCAATGTACATTTACATACAGGCCAAGTAGTCTACGCAGTTCTAGGTATGTAAGGCGAGTTTAGCCATCTGTCCCCGGACCGGGACCAGCTGGTGGTGTGCCTAAGTCCACAGCTGTGACCGAGGGTAGCGCGATCGATTCCCGTTTGGTCCTATTTCTCTCCCCCCTTTTCGGGGCCTGGCTATCGCCATACGGAACGCGGCATGTCACAGCACACACACAAACCTTTTCGACGTTGCTGGAGGTTTTGGCTGAGGTTTCGATGTAGGGCGATCCCCACTGTTGTGCTCTCTGTTCGGCGATTTCTTTGCTGACTTTGCGCTCCGCATCCAGATCTGACTTATTCCCAACCAAAATTATAGGAATGTCCGGCCCAGGCTCCGAATGTTTCACACGAAGAATCTGCTCGCTAAAATAAAGAAACGCAAAAACCATGGACCACATCAAGAATGCATAACGCAAGATTTAATCCTGTTAAAAGACGAAACACGAACCGAAATTCTGTCGTGGCGTCAAAAGATTCCTGATCCGTGATTGAGAAAACGCAAATAAAGCCGTCACCACTTCGATAATAATTATCCCTGCAACACAGCATAGAGGATTTCCGTAAGTATGCTAGTCAGTACTTCGAATCATGAAACAGTGAAAAAAGTTCGTTTAGGAGATAAGAAAATCGCGTGATGCATATTTCTTGTCGATACATCTATACGTACACTATACTCTCCTTGTCTTGTATTGCTTCAAGGAGCCCTATTCGCTGCGTAAAAGCTAGCGCTACATCGGCATAAGACGCAGCGCTACAGTCAGCGTAAGGCGGTCATTGTGAACAAGCCATCATACCTGACAGCCGAGTAATCTTCCTGTCCAGCAGTGTCCAAAATGTCTATCGAACATTCCTCACCATCCAACACAACTGGCTTCCGGTATGAGTCAGCTTTCGTCGGTTCATATTCCGCAACAAACTGTGTACAGATAAGAAAATCTTATAAATACCTACAAGATACAAGACCAAAAAAATTCAATCGAATATTTAGCAGACAAAAATCTTCTTTACCTCATCATACATAAACTGGAGAGTGAGTGCGGATTTTCCGACGCCTCCGCTTCCCACCATGATGACCTTGTACACGACTCCTTTTTGCCCTGCTCCAGACTTTTTCTGCGCAGCTCCCGCCATGTTTCAGCGCTTTCTCCGAATCACAGCGAAGAACACTAAGCTCGATCAGAACTGAAGGCGAATGTTCAAGCCAAATCGTCACGATGACACGACTACTTACCACGTCAGTTCTTGATGAATCGTACGGGATTGAAATCGTGCGTGCGCGTGTGCGCGTCGTCTCGTCAAATGACTTCTAGACGCTTAGGTGTCCATGCTTTACTTTCAAGGTGTCCATGCATCTCGTCGTGTGGCGTCACGTACTCCTAGAGCGCACGCTCCGCTTCGCTGCGCGCGCCGGTTACCTGCTCTGGTCCGCGGGCTCGCGCAGCGAAGCGGAGCGCGCGCTCTAGGAGTACGTGATGGCGTTCGTGTACGTTCGTGAACTCCTAGAATAACGGCTACGTCTATCTTACGCAAAAACATTTAAAATTTTCTTATTTGCGCTTTATAGGCGCATCCTGATATATAGAAGTACGTGCATTCATAAAGTTTGTTTATATATTTTTTTACCGTTGCGTTGTGTTTACTGTTTGTGTACATACCATACAGGGTCTGTCTAAAAGGCTGACGTTGACGCTGACGCTGACGCTGGCTGACGCGGTGACTAAAAGGCTGACGCCAGCTGACGCTGACGGTTACAATTCTGAACAAAAAATGCAAACGGTGCAAAAAATTTTTCCAGAAAATTGCGTCAGCGTCAGCGTTTTAGCCTGGAACAAATGAAGTACATTGAAGACTATTGAGCACAAAGAGGTTAGTTAGCAAGCAAGTAAACACTTCTGGAGTAGGAAAACAGGAAAAATGAACAAGCAGCAGTCATAAAAATGCACAAAAATTGACATCATCTGACACTGGCATAGTGACCATTTATTAAAGGATTCTAATGATGCAGCCAGCTAGCTGCATCCTTGGCAACACTTCTCTGACAAAAATGACAGACTGGAAGAATTTGCTCGCCTAAGCCTAAGCCTAAGCCTAAGCCTACTGCTTGTTCATTTTTCCTGTTTTTCTACTCCAGAACTGTTTACTTTCTTGCTAACTAACCTCTTTATGATCTGTAGTCTTCAATGTACTTGATTGGCAATCATTCCAGGCTAAAGTGCTGACGCTGACGCAATTTTTAGGAAAAAATTTTGCTCCGTTTGCATTTTTTGTTCAGAATTGTTATCGTCAGCGTCAGCTGGCGTCAGCCTTTTAGTCACTGCGTCAGCGTAGCGTCAACGTCAGCCTTTTAGCCAGACCCGTACATACATCCTGACCGACCTCTGTCTGGCGACGGCGCGGAAGCAAGGATTTGGCAAGGAGAAAGCAGAAATATGGCATCATCTCCACTACGTCGCAGTCGCAGGAGAGTAATGGCTGAAGATGTGGATCTTCCTCCAGATACCATAGGAACGATCGGATTGGACGAAGATGGAGAAAAGATTAGGCCGCGTATCATACCAAGAGCAAAGAAATCGCTACCACCGCGGCAAACAGAGAAAAAGGCGGAGGATGGTTCCACTTCCACTCAAAAGGAAAAGAAGGAATCGAAGGGGAGAAGGGTTCTATTGCTGAACAAGACCACCGGCCTATCGCGTCTGGCTTCATCAAGGAAGAAGGCAGCAGAAGCTACTGTTGGTAAGCCAGGAAAAATGTAGAGTTTCCGGTACTCTACGGGTGTAGCGGTGACACGCGCAGAGGACCCAGTCACAGATGGCCAATCTGACCACCCGCTAGAGACTCGCTGTCCCTACCTTCGCTCCGTCTGAGTTGATCCTTGCTCGTCGGAAGAGAAGGCGGTATCCACTTGTCTAAACTCGGGCGGCCTCTGCAAGTGTCCAAACCTTGTGAAGACAGACAGAACTCATCCAGGACTCGAGTTTCCCCGTAGACATGGGCCACTTCCTAGGAGAGGCACTCAATCCCGGTTCCGACCTCCCAAAGTGCACCGGTAGCACGGAAGGTGGTTCAGCAGCCTACTTCCTGTCTTCCACGGTTCTGTCCCCCACCGGTAGCTCCGAGGTAACAGCAGGGCGTCAGCAACAGGAACACAGCGTCTGACCGTCTCGCATGCCAGCAGGCAAAGTCCGTACGCCACTGGTGGTAGTAGAAGCGATGAGAAGGTAAGTACGTACGTCTGCGCGGTATTGTCTGTGCTGATGAAACGGAACAAGGCAACGATGGTCGATTCGTAGGTACGGCGTATGTCCTATCTCAAGAGCTTATAAAGAGCCCATAGTTTACTGTAGTCTGATGATAATACAAGGAAGCACATTACAGATCGAACGATAAAACAAGTGCTGATAGTAGGATGTCTTCTGTCTGGGCGACGAAGGCGGGACGGCTCCTGTCTGCAGCTCTGGAAGCCTGCATAGTCTGAGGACAGAGGCATCAGTTCCTCTCACATGTGACCCCGGAGGGCCTAGTGCGAGGTACTGGACTCTTCCTCCTACTAAAGCTGGCCATCGGCTTCCTGAGTAGCCGGGACGCTGGTGAGACGAGTGGACGTCGTCAAGAAGTCGAGTAGAACTGAGGAATCTGCTCCTGCACTCCCCTTTTATATGGTACATACGCAGCGAGAGGGGTGAGCAGCATTTCTCGTGCGACTTGTCTGCTCGTCTGAGGCACTGCATTTGCATTGTCTTGTATCGACTGGCTGGCACCGCGCCAGTCGCGTGTCGCTCGCTCTCTTCCACCCTGGTCCCATGATGAAAGTCTTGTCCAGAACTTTACATTTGGTTCCCAGGGGAAAGTCGTGCCCTCACGACGATCGATCCCGGGCCTGTCGTCGTCAGGTCTTGATGTCTGTGATGCCGTCCTGAAGATTGTTGAGCTGCAGGAGTTGTCGTCTGAAGTGTAGCAGATGGTAGCCTTCCTGATGGAGTTGTCATCTGGAGACTATCCCTACTTATCCCTATGCAGTCAGGGTAAGCTATGGCTCATGCTACATAACTGCTACATACAATACATACATGTAGGTACACTAGCAAATCAATAGCCTACATACATATGCACTAATGTAATACAACTCCTGAGAAAACTCACAGTAAAAAGTCTAAGTCCAGAAAATATTCCTGAGATGACAGTCTAGAAGAAAACTATCTCAAGGAACAGTAAAAGAAAAATAGACTCTAAAATGCACTTGATGCTTACTGATAACACAATCAGGTACACACATGGAAAGATATATAACATACATAGTACTGAAGACCAAACAGAACTTGATACTTAGTCTGAAACTGATACAGTACTAA